>JAQFXU010000974.1:0-36557 GCA_034693705.1 Spatulosminthurus flaviceps
TACTGTTTACCTGCGTCAGTCATCTCTCCATTCTTCCAGAATGGAGTAGAGAGAGAATCAGCAATCAGATAAAAAAAGTAACTATACTATAGCGAGTAAGTACTCACCTTACATTACAACTTTGTATAATTTTTGTAACACAAATTATACAAAATCTTACAATAATACTGATTCAGCTTAGAGCAAAATACAAGAAAGATTTGTTTTTTTGTCTTCATAATGTTGTTTTTCTGTTTACACTTATTCGGTAGTGTCAAAAACAAATAAACAAATTCGCGTAAACATTCTTCGTTCGACCGGTTTGACAGCTACAGAAGCACCCCACATTCTCATCTCATCAATTCGACCGACAGCTGCATCGTCTAAAAAATGATGTAATGTTAGTACAGAGCACCTGTTAAGCTACTCACAATACCTGTAACGAGCTACAAAAAATTAGAAAAATTTTACTGGAAATTATAAACACGTAAACTCGTCAATAATTTACAAATTGACAATAGCGGCAACAGCTTTATGCATTGCATTGATTGCATAAAGAATAATGGCTGCGTGGGGAACAGGAGGACCAACATTTTAAACTTGCTTCGTCCTTACATCTAGCGATTGAACTAAGAACTTAAACCATTGAAAGAAGTTATATAAGCGGGAAATTACAATACAGCTCAGCGTGCATCGTCGTCGCATTGTATGTACATCAATGAATTAACCGACTGAGTTTTTGCATTTGTATGTTCTTTCTTTCAACACATGTGGATGTGGATTGTGGATTTCGGAATTCCACAGTACTTTTCACTTTTCGTTAATACCTCGTGATTAAATTAAAGGTTTGAGGAAAGAGAATAGCAGTATTTTGGAAGAGACCTAAATGGGAAAAAGTAAGATTTGAATTTAATTTTTTTAATTGCCAACCTGGTGCTTTTACAGGTTGAATCATATTAATTTGGCTTCGATTTTTTTAAAGGTACAGGGGAAGGTAACTTTAAAATAGAATGTTTAAGTATGAAGCATATATTTGAATTTAGGAACAAGTAGCATTGTGTTAAAGAAATTTATTGTAGTGTAATTTATTTTGATTTATTTTTAAACAGCTAAAAAGGCATCGAAAGCGCACTGGAAGCGCCTAAACCATCCAGACGTAGAGGATTTTTTGGAGCTTGAGCGAGAAAAAGAAAGACATGACTTTACCGGGGAGGCGAGTGAAACGTTGTTTCGACTTGATAAAAGTGGAACCAGTGAGCCTCGAATTGAATTGCAATCGGAAACGGAACCTTTAGTTGATCACATGAAGTTAAGATGCTTTGAGAATTTTACGCCGGCGTCGACAGTTCCAGACCCGGTGATCAAAAGGTTGCAATGATTTTGGGTTTTTTTGAATGTTCTGTGGACTTTGACACTTTGAGGGTTCCGACTTGACAGTTGTTGAGATTGAACACTTCAAATGTTTTCCGTCATTGCGATTTTTGATTGAAAGGTATGCATTGATATCTTGTTTTAAACAGAAATACTTTGAGGGTAGCCTCGAGAGTTAAGGTCAGGAAGACACGACCAGCGCCAGTACCTAAAGCAGAAGAACCTGCTTTGAAAGACCCTTGGGCTGCTGATGAACCGAAGAAAGTGGATACTGAGTGGGATTGGATGTATGAAGAGACGGTGCGGCATAATAATGTTGTTAGGAAAAAGCACAAGTTGCAGAAAACTTCGGAGTTAAAGGCGATTGACCTACCGCATCCTGGGTATTCTATTAATCCGACATATGGTGATCACCAGGCCTTGCTGAAAGCAGCTCTGGACACGGAACTTAAAGCTATCAAGAAAGAAGAGAAGTTAAAGAGAGCTACTTGTGTACCTGATACGGCGTAAGTAGTTCTGGACGTAATGAAGTGTAATACAACCTGATGTGATTGTTGAATGCATGATACCGATACATTTGGAGTAATTGGAGTTATTTTAATTTTTTAGCGTGGAACATGATGAAATGATGAAATTAGAGCCGTACACAATTGAAGAAGTTAAAACAGAAGATGAATCAGATGATGATGACAAGAAACCAATTTTAACAAAACCCAAAACGAAGTGAGTTGTTCTGCTTGTTTTCATTTGTCATTTGGGGGTAAGGTATATAAAGGTTTTTGCTTGCTATTTCATCGAGTTACAACTTTAATTTGTTTTATTACCTGTCCGCAGAAAATTGAGACGGATGGAGAAATTAGATAAGGAATCGCAGCAATCTTTCAGCGATTTGAAAAAAGTTCGAGTGAAGGAATCCGACGTGTACAGAATTAAGCAAATCCGTCGTGAAATTGAAAAAGAAGATGCTGCCAGTAAAGCCAGGTTACTGAAGAAGGTCGCCAAGAAAATGCAGGCTGATAAATTTGGTCAAAAAAAGTTGAGCAAATGGACTTTTGAACCTGAGAAACTCAATCCTTTATTTAGTGATGAATTAACTGGACGTTTAGTCGAAGCTAAGGCAACATCTAGCATTTTATTAGACAGGTGAGTGATTACGAAATGTATATACGAAGTATATTTTATGAATTTTGGTGGACTATAGAAAACAGTCCTTTTGTAAACCAGGCAAGGTATTTACACTTATATAGAAAAGCAGCATTTTAGACTTCTGTAGGATGCCACGAAGTCAAAATGTCAAAAAATCTGAAATATAAACCGATAATTACTGTATTAATTGGAAATTCTAATATTCTAACCAGTGGAAATTCTTTGACAAGCTTCTCTGAATTTGTTACAGGTTCAAGAGTTTGCAAAAGCGAAACATTTTGGAAGTCCGAGTGAAACAACGTATGAAACGCGTGAACAAGTTGAAACGCTACGAGCGGCCGGTTGATAAGATGGAGTGGGAAAGAACTGGTGTCTGGAATGGATTTAAGCTCTGATCCCAACGCAGAGAACATATGTAATAACATATCTATTTACTCTTGATGTCAAGCTTTTCCTACGGTCTTTATCGGAATAAATACTTGCTTGTGTTTCGTTACTTTTGGATCAGCGAATCTACTGAATTATATAAGTCAAAATCACTGAATGGCTGATGTTCAAACTTTATTTCGTCAACGTAAAAGTAACGATGAAGTCAGTAAGAATGTTGACAAAAATTGTGGACAATGAATTTGCTCAAACACGTTTCAGTAGAAAAGGAAGTAGTTTTTCCACGTTAACGGGAAGTGATTCATCGAATGGGAAATGAAAATTGTCATCGTCTCCTACCAGTAAGTCAGCCTTAGCGCTTTAGAAAGTCGAAATGGACTCATGTGTGGTTTCTAAAGTGTACAGATTCATTTAGTCCTTGTTCGACGTGGGGAAACAGTTCTCTCCCTCCGTGGGGAAGTATTAGCAGCTTTATCGGTCTAATAAGTACATGAAGTACAACCTTTGTCCTTATGTTTGACAAATAGTCAGTTAAGCAATCCCCCACACTTCGGGTTATCGGGCTAGGTCTGTAATTTGAACGACGCTGAAAAAAGTTTTTTAAACGAAAACCGAAATTCTGCAAGGAATTTGTGATGCGTAATGCAAAATTCATGTATTTTTTATTCATCCAGTCTAATTAATGCGTTGTGTGTAGTAGGTGGTAATCTCTAAGACTCGCATATACCGCTTTAGCTTTCACCTACGTAAATTATAGATTCATGAAAGCCGTGAAATTTTCCCTCGGTATACTTACTTTGCCTCCTAGTTGGTTGCTCTCAAAAATAATTTCTCTATAAAAATTAATTTAATGACATCACCCCCCCCCCCCACGCCAACCGGCAACGAGTCAAGTTGTTTCACACTTTGAATGAATCTTGAATCTTCAATCTTGAAGTTCTTGATGAGTTTTTCAACTTAAACCATCAATTATAATTATCAAATGAATATCTTGCCTAACGTGATGTCTTTGCCAGTATTACAACTGGTGATGCGGAAGAGACTGCTCATTGTGTTTAATATCAGCATCAATATATCAGTTTCTGTGAAGCTATATCTAGTATCTAGGGTTTGATTTTGTCATAGCCAAAAATCAAGCGTGTAGATTCCGACAAGTTTGCACAGCCAGATGATTCTATATTCAGCTTCACAGTGAAGCCTTCACTGGTTGAATTAAACGAAAGGCCTATCTTTGAAATACTTACCAATACGATATTAGTGCTCTCTATCCCAATTATTGAATGCAGTGAAAAATGTGGAAAATAATGAATTATGTATTATAATAAGTCGATACGTAAATATCTTTATTCGAATAGAAGCTTCATGTGAAAAGAGGCTGGAGTTTCCGTTATGCTTTAGTACATACTAGCAGCGGTTGAGCAGCTCAAACGTGACCCTTATCTCTTCCCATTTTTTTCGTCCTGGATCCCAGGGTATTCTCATGTCTCCCTCGTTGGATCGTTACTTTTCCAAAACGTTTGTATCTAAACTTTCCTTGTATTTCTAGATAAAAACAAAAGAGAAATTGACTCATTATTTTTGTTTTCGTTCACCCTTCTTTATGAAAACACTAGAGGGGAGGATAAAAGGAATTTACCTAATAATATGGCAAGACTGAAAAGTAATAAAATTGTTACAGTTAATAGTTTCATGTAGACTTTTCTTCCTCTTGTAAAATAGCGATTTCTTCTCGATTGATAAAATAGTAGCTTGGCTGACGACCTCTCTGTAAATAAAAATAATTCAAACGTAGTTTATTCAAACCATTTCTCGTGATATTGCACTTTTATGAAAGCTTTTATAGCTGCTACTCTCAAATATTTTTATTACTGTTATTTAAAAAAGTATCATTGCACTTACGATATCCTTTAATACACGTTTGGCTCCCATTCGCACTGGAACAAGTAAATAAATAGCAGATTAGTAATCATCACCAAAAGAACGTAATTGACTGTAACCAGTACTAAAATGCTACTATAATACTGCAACATCTGTGATACTTTTTTGTTTATTTTGTCTATAGTGTTTTGGCACAAAAGCAATAGTGTGTATCAACAAACCAACAGCATCATTAAAATACCACAGACAATGCTTAGCCACTAAGTAGATGATGAGTAATTTGAATCACCTAATATCCTAGTCATTTTCTCGACTTTCTCGACACCCATAGCATAATGGAGGGCGGTCCTTTCCAGCTATATGAATTAGGGGAGGAAAAGAAAAACAATTTATTTTCTTATGAAGTCAATGCTTATAAAGTCAATGCTTACAAAACAAACAATAATCTTGGTATGATATAGAAAAGACAAAGGCGGTTCCATCCATTACATTATCGCCTCTCCGGAGGGCTGAAGGGAAGTTCTGGGCAATGTACTGTACAATATTGTGCTCCTCACAAAGAACAGCCACATGTAGAGGGGTCCTTCCGTTCCTACCCGTCGCTAATGCTAAAGCTGGATCTATTGTGAAGATAATATGCAAATGAATATGATGATTATGAAACCATAATAAGTTATTATCTTTCGGGTTGATACACGTTTCCTCACAGTCGTAAGTATAGCACATACCTGAGAAAAAGGCATAGGACTACCTCTACTACAAAGGAGTAGTAATAATAATAATGCTGTTTACATTATCGCTCTACTTGTTTCGGTATTCATTAATTTTATGTTGTCAGAAAGTTATACAAATGATGTATGTAGAGATATTCCCAGCGTCATTCTTCCACTTACTACTCCAAGCTTGGTTCAAACACAGTGTGTAGAATGTATGCACTGAAATATTATCAGCCGGATAAACTTACCATTCTGAAGGAATTCCTTGACTCGTTCCAAATCACCGACTCGAATGCCATCCATTAATTTGTCAAGCTTCTCTTGGAATTGCGGGACGGATTTGAGGAAATCGACAACCTTTTCTTGGCCAGCTTTCTCCGCTAATTCAATAATGTTATTCTTGTTCGTTTCCTCAATGCCAACTAAATGATCATAACCGTCAGATAGAAGTTTTTGTAGAGTCTCCAAATCCCCTGACACTGCTTTCCCTATCACGTATGAGTCTGGAAAGAAACGAGAGATTTTCCCATCTTAGTGCACTGAGTGAAGGATCACACACACATTTTATAGATTATTCAAGAGGATTCTGTACGTTCCTTTCCTCCTGTACTCACATTATAATTACGTAGACTTTGCATACATAATGCATACCGAGTATACGCTTTGAGTCTGGACTCATAATCCATAATGGCACTAATCTTATATCACATAGGAAGGAAGCGATATAAGCCTCATACAAACATAATTTTGGGGAGTAGTGCACAAGTGCTTATGTGAAGAAACATGTCTGAATGGAGACTATATTTAGAATGTAATGTGTATATCTTTAAGAGTGAGATTGCTATTATTGGTGAATGTTAACCTATAGTTTGCAGATTTTCAGATCGATTTAAGCTGGAAGCCACATCTCTTGCAGTCTTCATCCTCTCATCCCTCCATGCTAGATTAACAGTCGGGTTGTGAAGGAAAGCTAAAAGAGTCTGAGATCCTCCTGGTCTTGCGGCAGCAAAATGTAGCACGCTTTGACCTCGTTCTGGAAAATAAATTAGTTTTGAACTTGAGAGGTTAATCCAATAGAATGATTCACTAATATTGTTATGACTTGGATTCATTTTGACTATCAAAAATTACCATCACGTTGGCCGGCTCCTTCAATTTCAATTTCCTCCTCGCCCATTGGCTCTTCATGTGTTTGGATGGCATCTTCATCGTCTTGCTCTTCTGCATTTTGCTCCTCCACTTCAGCCTCAAGTCGCTTTAGCATTTCCGCATCTTCTTTGTCATTTAAGTTTTCTACATCTATGGGATCATCGTTTCCAGTTGCATCCTCCGCGGTATTTGCATCTTCTGTAGCATCTGTTTTTTCAGGATTTGATTCTTCATTAGGTTCACTCTGCTGAGGTACGGTGTCTTCTGGAGTCTCCTCAGGCTTTTCAGATTGTTCTTCCATTGCTTCTGCGACTTCCGTTTCTGGCGGTGGTTCTTCTGGCGGCTCACCCTGTTCCATGGGTTCCTCCGTATCATTTGAGGGAGGTTGTTCCTCAACAACGTTTGCGGTTTCCTTTTCCTCTGCGTGGACCTCTCCTTGTGTGTCTGTTTCCGCTTCAGTTTCTTCCTCACCTTGAGTGGCTTCTTCATCTGCTAGCGCTTCTGTAGCTGTTTCATTGCCGGGTTCATCCGAAGTTTGTTCTACGGGCTCATCTGAAGTATCGGGATCTTCAGTTGTGGGCTCTTCAGTTTGCTCTTCTACTTCAGGTAGAGCATCAGAATGATGTAAAGCCATAGAAGTGACGGTAGCTGCGGCAGCAGCTTGGGCAATATTGTCTTCCTCGTAAGCTGGGGAGAGTGGGCGATCATCTTTACCATATTTTCTGAGAAAGTTTGCAAGGTACTCAACAGGATCTTCAGGTCTCTCTTGACTAACTTGCGTTAAGCCTTTGACTAGAGCATCACCTAGAACGGAAGCCAAATATTTTCCCTCTTCGGACCAAATGGCAGGGAACTGACTCTCTCCTGTAATGATAGAAAAGGTTTGGGTTTGGATTCTCACTCACTCAGTCGTTTAGATACATAGAATCCACTGCCAAGGCTTAACCCTCACGGACATACTTGAAGCATGCATGTATATCATACATATATGCATTACTTGATAGTATGCTTCAAATGAAATATGCCATCATATAAATACAAAAGTATGCCGGCAGTGGATGTGATATAAAATAAACAGACACAGACAAGTTTTTTAGTTAAATCTCAACACAAATCCAGTCATTTCTTTAATTTCTTTTGTTTCTGCTCTAGAAAAAATAATTCTCTTGCTCGCTTAGTTTCTAATTCAATTAATGCATTTATAGAATTGGCCATTTGGGTTAACAACTCAATTTCAGAGGACACTGTGGTCTTATTCTCTAGTTCGATGTAGTCACTGCTCCCTTTCCATACTATATACAAGTCCAGCTCGTCACATTTCGAGGCCAGCTGGGACCGCTCTTGCATTAGCGAGGGCAGTCGAATTGTGAAATTAACCTGAAAAGGGAAGATCAAAAAGCTTTGGCTATAATTAAGTTTCTCATTTGCTAAACAATTTGTATGTCATATAAATGTTATATACCTATAGGTTTATAAATGTATCACTACTATTATGGAGTATGTTGGAATATAGATTAAATACCATGGTGAATGTCAACTTGGAGTTTATATATACGTTGGATTTACAGTCTAAGGTATATAGGGTTTTTCTGAATTGAAGGCAAGTTACTAAAGGCTATACCTTTAGGGCTGACCCTGCCCGGAATGGATCAACAGTTAAAAATCCATACTGGGAGCTAAAATGGAACTCCATATAATCTTTAAGGTTCTTGTAAATCTCGTGCATTTGACGGAACATAGGTTCTAATTTCCCCCAGATAGAGGTTATGACAATGTCCATGTGATCCTGTCCATTCACCCAAATGGTTCTCGTCAAGTCCTCACTCGTGTAAAAGGCTCTGGCCTTTGGCCAAAATCGACTAAGTTTTGTAGCCTAAGAAAAATAGACAAAAGTCAGTATGTACATGATATGAGCCTCGGTATACTCCACATGTCTACAGAAAATAGTAATGTATTTTGGGATGGACTCTATACATACGCATACAGGGGGTTTTTATTTCGTGAGAGTGCAGTTTTAGGATGGATCTGATTGAAGTAATCAGTTTCCTGAGAAGAAGGTGCACATTTTGCATCATCAAGAGTATTTTAAGAACCTGAGGGAACCAGAATCCCTTGGATTCCAATTGTTTCCTTTTTTCCCTATCCAAGTCTTCCAAATGTGTTCTTATGAGAGACTCATGTGCTTTCTCGGCTGATCGAACTATTTTCTCCACTTCGAACAAATCATCTACATTCATGAGCGGTAGGAATGGGAACGGTTGTAGATTTCGGCTCAGGTGTAAACGCACTTGAGTAACAAATTTTGCAGGTACGTCCACAATTGGTATACTAAAATCTCCCAAATTAGGTTCTATATACAAGAGAAAGGGAAAATTGACCTTGTACATACGTGGGCCTCTACTGATAAATGGCTAGTAATTATTGATGTTTAATTTTCTAACTTGTTAAATTTGTTAAACTGGGATTTAATTAGTGGGACCTACCTGTTATGTGAAGTTTTGGATGAATCGGAGAGAAATGTTTGGCGTGATCAGCTATAACTGGATTGAATAGTTCCTTGAAAATAGTATAGGAGTGGGCATCTGGGGCAACAATGAAGGCCTGAGGGTAGTATTTGATTACGTCTAATAAAGTAGCACCGAGAACGGTGGTCCTTTCGGAGAGACTACTGAAAACTTGAGGAGTCAAATATTTTTGAATATACTCTCTAGGAATGTGACTACGATTCTGATTTGTAAGTCTATTTAGGATCCTGGCCCAAATTGACTCTTCCTGGATAAGATTTTTGTAGGCTTCCTTGAGCAGTTCTAAGGTTTTCTGACTGACTGGATTTGTGCTCCTGAGCTGCTTGTGGTTACCTGATGGTGGCCGCTGCCAGGTCTCGGCGTGTTTTCGTATCACTGCTGAAGGTATCATCACACTATTGGTGATGGCTCGGGTCAGATCTGCATGTGACAGGAGGTCTTTGTTTCGCAAGTATATTCCTGGGGTATTTCCGGACACGTCCTTTATATTTGGATCCGCACCCGCTCCAATTAACCTAGATAGTAGGAATCGATAATGCTTCAAAGATTTCTTTGTATCTATTGTCTCTTCACACTCTAAATAATTCAGTATATGATCGCTCAAGACAAATCATTACGCTTTGTAAGTAACTCCGGAATCTGATAAAGTGGCAGCATAGTGAAGGGGGGTCCTTCCGTTATTGTCTCTCACGTTAATACTCTGCGTCAGAAAATTACACAAAAGCTTCAGTATAAATGAAATAAATGATCGATCATTTGGAACCAGACCATCGATCACATTCGTATGCATATGTATCTCCACATCGTTCTATCAATATACACTCGCAATTTATTACAATACCCCACTACACGCCTGTTTTTCCAGGACAATTTAATTTCCTCTCAACCAATCCATATAGTTTTTATTTCCACCTATATTTAGGTACGGAGTCATTATAAGAGCGAGTACTATTGTCATGTCTTTCCAATAATCACACAATATAATTTATAACTATGTCATCCTAATAGCTGGCAAATGTGTTAAAAAGACACTACATCCTAAAAACCTACTAATTCTACTAAAATATCAAACCCCTTTGACAACCTGACTCAAGTATTATAACCCCAATTGGATATTAATTGTATGATCACTTAAGCCACGCATGCAAAAAAAAACACTGTCAATTATTCTCACATTCTCAGATTCCATAATTTCATGGTAAAATTAACTAGAATATTCTTAATACCCGCACAAAATACGGCTGAGCCTTCTCTTTCTAAATGATTCCTAAGCCTATACAATTGTATAGAGAATGTAAACGATTATTAATTAATTTTTGCACAAAGGACATAAGCAGTACATCAGTTCCATTTGGAGCATGGCATCGTAGCACACAAACTGTGTAGCCTTCAAAATACACAAATATGCAATTACTGTCAATACAAAAACACGTACACTACATGTTAAGAAGCTCAATGTTCAATCCTCATTGATACTGAAAGGGAAGCAAGCTTTACCTTATACAGCAATTAGAAATATATGATGTAAAATTAATTACAGGGTTTTATAATCATAAGGATTCTCACTGGCTCAATTTATCAGCTCATGTTTTAAACAGGCAACTATTGATTGACATTATTGTGAGGGGAACATCTTTTGTTAAGCGTTTCCAATAATAAAATACTGCTACCACTACCACTGCTATACAAGTGGAAGTGTGGAAGGCCTTCTTTGTTATATTATACACTATTACTGGATTTCAAAGTAAAATCCAAACCGTTTGAAGATCTCTATGTGTGAGCACTTTTACCACAAAAACTCTTTACCAAGAATTGTATCTACCATCATTGGAAACCATTATATTCACAGGTGTAATTTTAATGAAATTCATTCCTATTACTTCTGTATGTACTTTTGCTCATTGTTTTATTACTTTCAACTTTTCAAGGTGATTTATCGTTTACCACTATCACGAGCTTTGTGTACTTTCCCTATTTTCTTTTATGTACCCACACAGGTACACATATAATTTAAGTCCTAGCGTACATATGATATAGGCCTAAAAACATACGCTGTAAATGTATCTGCAGTGGAAATACAAAATGTTGTGCCTACGCGCAGTTAATTACTCTTTTGCCTGTGTTGGAGGATAAACAAAAGTAATAAAGAAAAACTTTTTTTGTAAATGTGGAGATGTAAAAAATTTTTGCTGACATCATGCCGTGTAAAAAATGTTAAGAGTTACTTTTATGTAACCTACGACCCTAATTCGAGGATTAAGGCTTGCAAAATTTCCACAGCTTATTGTTTCATCTATTTCTCTTGGCTTGTAATGCAATAAATTGCATCCATCTGAGTTAAATCTGAGTTCCAAAAATATTATGGCTCTAAGAGTCTTACAAGTTTCCATTAAACCCTGGAAAGTTGACTAGTAAATGGACAGTGGAAGGATGATTGATTTCATATTTATATAATAACAGTATTTATAGTTAATAATAATATTTTGAGGAAGAAGTCCTTGTGTACCACTATCTAAAGTACCATCTGAAAGAAAGTACTTATTTTAGGGAAAAGTACTTTAAACAGCTTTAGGAAAGATTTTCTAGAGGTTGTTGTCATCACAACATGGGCATAAACAAGTACACAATTCTACTACAGTCATTGTCAGTATATAGTCTGAGACATGGTTATGGATTCGTAGAAATATATCAACTTTGCGTTGTTTACAACAACTCTTCCTGAAACAACTTATGACTTCCACTGAAACAACTTCCACAGGCTCCCTTGTCTAATATGTATTTGTACCTTGAAAGTACATAAAAAGTCTCCAAACCTTATTTGATACAAATGGAATCTCTTTTCCTCCTTCGCTAAACATATAGTAAATATTTGGTAAATCTTATTTTTGATGTCTACATTATGTACTTTATACTACTTATACTGCGACTGGAACCATTTGGAGGAAAATGTAAGTCAAGCATTCAAGTGGAAAAGGTAGATTGGAGTGAGCAGAGATAGAATTCAATGTGTTTTCTGAATACACTTTTCAAGAATATTACGATTCCCATTTGTTCTGACATTTTAAAAACTTTTCCAGCTTATTGTGAAAGAGCTTTACTTCTGAGTTCATTGAGTAGATTGGAACCACACTTTCCCCCCAAGTTTCCAATATATACATAGAATATTTGTATTTTAAAAAATAGTTTACAATGCAATGTACCCCTGTAACCATGGTTATCTAATATTGACGTAGAAATATCACTGGAATTGTATTTGACATTGTGGAGTAATGCATATGGTTGAATAGCAAAAGCGAAAGTTTTTCAAAAGTATCCAAGAACATTCCTCCTAATAATAGACCAACCTTTGGTAGTAACGGTTCCGTGCTCCTATGCGATTCGTAGGGTACGAAAATGATATAACTAATTGACAGCGATGAGCAATGCTTTTAGTTTTAAGTTATAAAGCTTTTTTCGCATGAAGGAAGATGAAAGAGATAATCCTAGGATTTGTCAATGCGTAGAGATATTTACTAATGACGTGTATAGTGGAAGGACATGTTGGACATGGGCATACATATATAGCTGAATTGCAAATAAATATCCTACCTGGTTGTAGTTTGACGCAAGGTAGCGAACCACTTTGGAGTGGCCATTGAGGACAGCTTTATGCAATGGCACGAGACCATTAGGATCCTTTGCCAAAGCCAACCGCTTACGATCCAGTATGGTCTGTAGATCCCGCAGATTCCCACTTAAATACATCAAAACACATACGCAGATGTTATATTAAATTCTCATTAGTGGCTTTTTAGGTAAATTGATTTTCTCGAAAATTCAGATTGTGTTTGGAGAAACCTGCCAGCTGCTGCATGAATAGAAGCTATTTTAGCCATGTAAGCAGGGATGTTCGTGATGAATTCCTGCACTTCCGGGTTCCGGGATTTAATGTTTAAGAGTTCATTTCCTTTTCCGTCGAGGACAAGTTCTACAAGTTTCTCCATATCTCTGTATAGTATTTAGGGAAAAATTCAAGACGATTGTATATGATATTTTTCTCTATATGTAACTTACTTACACGTAATTCTATATAGTAATAAAATACGAGCTTAAGTCAACCGTTCATAAGCCTAATACTTGTACATCTGATTTTACTACGGGGTGGTTTGAGCAACTCAAAGCGTCTGATAAATCTGCCACTAACTGTTTCCATAACATGTGCTTACATTTTCTATTATCATGACTAACGAATGTGCCTGTGTACTTAGGAAACCCAACGGTGTAGGTAGGAAATATGTAATTACATAAGGAAGGAATGGGACCAGATAGCAAAGGATTTTTTTCCCCTTGAAAACTTTAAAAAAAGGAAACGATAAGCAGCTGAGCTAGAAAATCTGTGCAAATAGTACTTCATTTATATGACAGTGTCTTAATGAGCTAGAAATACTTTTGAAATGTTTAAGCTTCAACCTCTTCAAAAAAAACATACATAAATTCATCTTACTCTGCGTCAATATTAGAATCCTGTCCGGAATCCTCAGCCGTCTCTTCAGTGTCATCAATGAAATTGTCCTCCATTTGTTCCTCTGTAATACCACCACCAAGCTCCTCATCAGCCTCAACTTGACTTTCTGTGTGTGTTTCATCCACAGTTGAGTCCTCTCCCGCCTGGTCTGACTCCGTTAAAGGGCCGATGGTTGATGGTTCAGGGTCTTCCTGTACAATTTCATTAGTTTCAGGTTGAGTTTCTTTCACCTCCTCTTCAAATTCCTCTTGTGGCTCGAGCTCCTGCTCCGGAGGTTCTTCCGCTTGTTGTTGCTCTAGAGATGTGGAATTTTGTTGCGTGGGTGGTGGTGTTAAATCAGGGAGGCTGTCATCATCAGGTGTTGTTTCACGTGCCATTTCTAGCACATTCTCATCATTACCATTTTTCAAAGGAGGAGGCTCGAATTCGTCGTCGTCATTTACAGGAGGCTCAAAATCATCATCATCCTCGACAAGCTGCCCTGCAGCATCCTCTACTTGGAAATGTCCAATGTCATCGGGGATTTCATATTTACCCTCCGTGTCCCCATTGTAACCGTCCGAGTCATAAATGGTCTTCTTGGGTTCTGGCGGCTGGTGATGTGGTTCATCATTGAATTCCCCATTAGATATTCGCCTCTTCTGATCTAAGATTGCTCCGGGACTAGTGACGACGCGGTCCCAGGGAGTTAATTCACCCGTTACCCGGGGTGCATCCGGCACGTTGCGAAGGTGCCTTCCATCCAAATCCGCTACATTCCTTTTATAGTATGCTGGTGTTTTCCCTCTCTACACATTTCAACACATGCATATTTACATACGGGCTTCCCTTATCCTTTCCAAACATATACGTACTACATTTACTATCCACATTCAACCGAAATGCTCACAATACTTTTGCCTCACATGACCTACATATTTCCTTTAAATAATTGCACGACTCTCCACGACTTCATATATCTCTCATATCACTCACCTACTATATGTGAGTGCATAGTACGTGATTGTAAGTAAATGTACGTGGAAGTGTGCTGGTGTGTGTATAACATTTTAGTAGTAGGTGAATAGACGCTAAAACCTCAGAATGCATATCTTATTGATACTGTAATTACTCGCACTGAAAAACCTCATACTATCCCAAGTATGCACGCCAATGTACGAGAATAGCTTGTGGTGAGTGAACACAGACCTTATTGATTTATACTATTGATTAAAAGAACTGTCTTTGTAAACTCGCTACTATTGTGTAGAGCATGTAACTACAAATGTTTACAACATTTCAGGGACTGGAAAACAGATACTGCTATTATTTGAGGAGCAGGTAAGGTAAGAGGAAGAAGAAATCAGAAGGAACTTGTAATCGACAGGAGAGTTGTAATCGAGCATGATGAAAAGAAAGGGCAAAACAAAAGGTAGATACGTTTCTCTGAAACGTATCTTCCCAGTAGGTTTTTCTCTGTGTACTCGAAAATAAATGCTACATATATAATCTAAAAAGAGGAACTCACGTTATCAATAATAGCTTCACTAGCTCCGGATTTGACGAGGAAATTATACGTGGAGGGCTCCTTAGCTGAGTAGTGCAATGGTGTCCTACCATCATTGTCTTGATCGTTGATGAGCTGATTTGGAAACTCATAAAGAAACCACTCGACGACCGTTCTGTGACCCAATCCCGAAGCCTTGGGAAAATCAAGACAAAAACGAAAAAGAAAAAGGTAAGAATATCTACCATACGGAGTATACATGCTGTGTGACTTACGACATATATATTGTGCTTCTTCTCATATCATTATAAGACAGAATCAATGCTTGATATATTTTGATGACCTGGGTATACTATTGATTTTCGATAATTTCTACACATATAGAATCACATTGATGTTACTCCTGATATCACTCACTTTATGTAATGCTGTCAGTCCATGAGAGTCCTTTGCAGTGAAAACTTCAGGAATTTCAGTCTTACTGCGTATTTCCTAAGGAAAAAAACCAGCGTATTAGTATACATAACAAATTATAGAAAAGCCCAAATACTTAATTATATATGCTCAACATAGGATGTAAACATCTGCATATCTGGGTATGGTAAAAATGCTCTGAAAAATACATGGTGAAATATAGTTTTTTCCCCTTCCTTCCTCCAACTTTTCTGTTCCATCAGAAAATATGTACATACATGAGGAAGAGACAATACCAAAATAGTTTTTACTACTGTCTAACTTATAATGGCCAATCATGGATGCTGTCAGTTGAAAATGTGCATAGTTCACGAAACTAAGCATATATAGATATATGTACATTGTATATTGAACTATACAGGTAATTGTATGAAAGATTTATCAGGAATTATTATTGTTTCCCTCAATTTCCCTTTCTCCACATTTGACTTTCTCTTATTGCTTATAAATTCTGTGAAAGTTTGCTGTATAAAATTCTATGCTGTGCTCTATATAGTAAAGTCCAATTAAAATCTTTTTACCTTGATAGCTTCAACGTCATTATTGATAGCAGCGGAGTGAATGGATTTGATCTTTGACAGTAAGTGGGGCACATTCAAGAGGAATTTCTTCACCTTTGCATTATTTGTTGTTTCTATTGAGAGAGGAAAATATCCACAAGTTTTGTATCAAAATGTATGTATAAAAAGTTAAATTAAGGAAACGAGTGCATCTGCCACGTTGCATCACACAAAGATTTCAGAAATATATATGCCTCAAGAAATAAGGAAGTAAACTTTGAGGACACATCAAAGGAGTTTTCTAATCTCTTTGAAAATGAACGTTAATAAATTTGCACTCTATGAAAATTGGAAGAAGATTTTCAAAGAAACAACATTATCTTGTGCATGAATTAGAACATGTAAGAAATCTGGGTTGAAGGGGTAGGTATATTTTTGGGGGGAGTAAAATAACTGTGAGGCTAATGTGAGTGGATGGTTAATGGTATGTGAAGATAATAAATAACTTATATATTATTATGCATCTACACATTGTAATGGAAAGGGACAGGGGGAAAAATCGTGGGGTCAAAGTAAATAGAAAATATTTGAAAGAGTGTAGTAATAGGATTTGATACTTTACCTAGTAGCAATTTATCACCATGACCAGACCAAACGATTTTCTCTAATTTCCCCACATCACGCTCATGTATCCAAATTCTGATTTGTGCTCGTGTAATGGTTGAACTTATGGGCTTGGAACTGGGAGTTGACTCTAATCTAGGTCTTTTAATACGACTGTTCGAGAGCGACCTTGGGCCCTCAATATCTAAATTTTCCGGATGATTAATGTAGTAATTGGGTTTCCGACCATGAATATCGATTGTCTCTTTGGCGCCCAATTTCATTAATTGTGCGTAAAGCTCATCCGGATCTTTTGAAACAGCCACGTAGTGCAGGGCCGTTCTTGCCTCCTTTATCATATAAGAAAAGCAAACAAATGTTACACGTGCCTTGAATGAACCCAATTCTTTATAAATTCCCTATATATAATTTTCTCATTATTTACCCTCTATTTTCCAAACATAACACATAATTGGCCCCCTTCAAATATCATATAAAAATATAGGCTAATGGTGTAATAATCAGGTCACTTTATATCTTCTTTTACAAAATATTTTAAGCAAAAATCAAGGAAATGAGGTAAGGAGAGGGAGACAATAGAGCTATTCTTTGATTCTAGGTTAAAATTCTATACTTTAGCCTCATCTCTCTCTTTCTCTCTCACTCAATAAATATAAATCGTGGGAGGGATGGGAAGGAAATGAGGGATGTAGTATTGTAATAACTATATGGAACGGTATAAAAAATCAATAGATGTGAGGACACTTAATAAAAAAACTTTTTCTCCAAATATCATTACATTATCCTTTATGTGAAGAGTTTCCGGGTATTTCTTGCCAAGCCATTCAATGACAGCCTTGTGATTGTAGAGTACTGCTTTGTGTAGGAGTCCACGACCCACCGCGTCTCTTCCGGTAGCAAGTTTTCGTTTGTCCAATAGTGCCTGCGTTTCACGGAGACTCCCTCGAATAACTAGAGGAAAAATGTCATAAATAAATGCATGCAAAGAAGTTCTTTTTCCAACCATTAATATAACGTTCGAAGGAGTGTGCTCAAAATAATATAGCTACTATGTGCATTTAAAGATGCATACCTATACTTATACTACATCGATTTCTAGCAAAAGCATTAGTAAAATTACTATTTCTACGTCTGACATAAACTCTTTTTTTTATAATTTCACTACTATACTTGACTTTTTTATCCAAGCATTCATCTACAGTGCTCATTTTGTGAATTTAACTTAAAAGGGCTATAAATTTGTGTAGGATTCATGTGAGTGACTTATTAAAGTTTTTTTTACCTGCATCATGTATTAAGTCCACTTTTGCCATGTAAGCAGGCACCTATATAGGATAAAATTATTTTGATTTGATTTTTGACAATAATTGTTTTTTAACTTGCAAAAAATAACTACTTTGTAGATTCCTAACTGACTCTTCTCTCGCAATTTGTGAGGATGTGGTTGAGTAAAAGTATGTATGGATATTTCTGTGTTGTAATTTAATGATGCACTTTGATGTTGCGGTATAAACTTTGAGCACGTAAGTATTTTGGTAATAGTATGTACACTATATAGATAAATGCAATTAATTTTATTCTCATTATATTCCCAGTTCCGTAGTAGTCCAAGTTCCGGCCAAAGTCCAAGGACATAAGTTATTTGTTTAATTATATGATTCGTTTCAATTTCTTTCGAGGAAAATGTATGTATATTACATAGTAATGGTCCATAGGTTGGCATTGCTACGGTAGCAATGCTACCTTAGCTAATTAGTTTACATATACATTTTTAATAGCTAATGGTATTTGTATGGGTAGAAATAAATTGAGCCCTTATAGTATGTATTCAGGCTAATTGTGAGTTCTGTGTGGGGCGATGGGCCCTACAGAAAGAAAAATATCTGCTATTTTCTTACACTATCTCAAGTTTGAATATTTGATGCTACACTTGTTTAATTATCTGCAAGGCAGAGGTACACACGTATAAATAATTCTGTGAATATTTACAATATAGTATTGAGGCTTAGGTAAAATATTGAAGCTACAATTACATGGCTCCACTTATTGTTAGCTGTAATTTAACAAGTTTTTGGTGTCATACTATTTATTTACTCCTTGATTGTGTTTGCATGGTCCTTGGAATTGTTTTTCTATAGAACTTGCCAAACTGTGAAGTTATAGTACTCAACTTTCCAAATAATATTGACTTTTATTCTTTTATTATACAAAAGCTTCATCAAATTAAACTCTTCTAGAGAATTACATTTTATTTGGAATAAAACTCCATATTGTGGATATGAAGCTAGGATATTGGAAAACTTTACTTTTTCAATTTAGAACAAAAAAAAGTATAAAAAAGAGGTTGACAAAGAAAATGTACGGAATAAAAATGTTCTTAAGTCCGGAAAAAGCTGTCTTTTATTAAGCCTTGATCATTTCACTGTCAACGACAGCCTTTTATATACACCTATACACAAGGAAAAACAACTGCTCTGAAAAATTGATAAATTAAATTAGCCTGAGGGAACATATACGTCAGATAAAACCGAGCATAAAATTCCTGGTTCGAATTTCACTCAAACCGGATACATACATTTTAAAGTATTCATATGTTGAGGCGGTGGAAGAATACATATCAGATGGAGAGAAAATGCTGGGAGGAGAAATGTCAACAAGCAGTGGGATAAACGTTTGTCAGGTCATTCTCGTAAAATACTCATGATTCTCTCATATGTAATCTTCTTCTGGAGCCAAAGGGAAGTTGGCAAGAGCCCCATTCAAATCATTCTTTCAAGTAAAGTGCATACTCAACCCACGAGACGGACGTGTTCAAACAATTGTAATAAATGCATTATAGAAGGAAATTGCTTTTGTTTCACTTGTTTGTCCGGAATAAGGAATAATAGTAAATGCACATATACATGAAAGCTCCATAAGCATAACTTTACGTCAAATGAACATTTATGCGTATGAGTTTTACTTTTTTTTATCTCTCTCTCTCTCCCCTTCCCACTCGCTTTCTCTCTAAAAGTTTTTTTTAAAAACTTTTAAACTCTAAAGTCATATTTGCATTGTGCAACATACCCCTTAATTCTATACATTAGCTTTTGCTCTGTAGGAACAGAGAAAATCATTTTAGATTCAGTGAAAGCTTTTCCAACTGTTGTAACTTGATCTTATATAATCGTAAAGCCTGACTACATTTTCATATTTTTGCATTCCTGGGAAAATAATGTATTGCAAAACTTCAGATTGTCGTCTGAGAAACCTGAGAAAACGTGCGCACTTATTTCTACTGGGAATAGAAATCTTAGAATACAATAATACACATATATGTATACGCAGGGATGAATACAACTGTCAGTTCGTTCCTTCTAAAAGTCATTCTATTTGAAAAAAATAAAATAAAAGATTCACTCACCGCTCGAAGAAAAACTTTCACCTTGGGCTCAGCTGTGGTGTCAATTAAGCCTAGTAATCGAGCTCCTGTAGGGAAATCAAAATATTTCCTTAGAGGAACCTCATTGTCCCGTGAAAATATATTCAATTTTAAATCCAAACTTTAATTAAAAAAGAGTAGCTCTATAGTAAAATTCAACATCCGAATTTTACCCAGCCGCATTTCCTATTCTCAGAACGTGCTTGCGCACTATCCTTGAGTATAGACAGGCCTTCCTTTATACGTGCGTATACTTATGATATGACCGGAAACTTGTTTATTTCCAACGGAAATACTCCTCCACACAAGCACACACTTTTTTACATTGCCGGCTTCCGAGAGGCTCTTCATCCTTCCTGTGCTCACATATAATCGACTTAAAAAACATGTTGAAAAACTCACCTTGCCCGTCCAAGATAACTTGCTCGAGCTTCTCCAAATCTCCAGCTCGAACCCATTGTCGGATAGCGACTCCCTGGCCGGAAATAGCTGGAAAAATGCAGGCATGAAAGTAAATGAGGGTGATTTTTATGAGTCTCTCCTATATAAAAAAATATAGGTTAGGATTAAAGGAAGTGCGAGATGAGAAGTAAATTGTTTAGAGGAAGGGAAAAGATTATAGGAAGAGTAGGACGGAAAGTACTCTTGGGAAATGTGATGAAAAAGAGAGAGAGAGAAGAAGAGAGAGAGAGTGAGAGAGAGAGGGGAAAGTCAAAAGAAAGTTTGAGAGACGAAAGAAAGTACGGAGAAAAGTAGAGACTTCCCTTGTGGAAGGATTTTCACGGGAACAAAATATATTTTGATATGTTTAGTGCTATGTGTAGGTATAGGAGAATTTGGTTACCTTTAGGCGGTGAGGAGTGGACATACACGTTGTTGCTACTCACAGCCATGGTTGAAGAACGACTGACTGGCTGGCCGAGTGTCTTTTTTCCTATCATTCTTTCCCTGTGCAATGGATCGATTAAGTTTTGTAGCATTATTTATTGCGTCCTAATTCTATGTTGACGGCTTTTCTAGTGTATTCTATTGATTAAACTGTTCTCTCTGCCAGTTGTACTTTCTCTTTACTTTCTCAACCTCCTCCTCAATCCTACCTGCCTTGTTACGTACTTATTATATTGAGGTCAGGAACTTTAGTCACACATTGTTGAGGCACTCGGTTTATCCAATATTCATACCTACTCTCTCCGGTCCGTGAAAGTTACTATAATACAAACTCAATTATACTAGAGCTCTTCTTGGTTTAACAGAGGCACAATACTAAAGTTCATTTGCAGGTTCAGGCCAGGTGTGTTTCCACAACTCACAATCCGCCGGTGGACGTTGGTTGAAAAAGTACAATCCCTTCCTCATTCACTTATTATAATTCCAGTGTATTTTCCAGTCCCAAATGTATGCACAAGAGTACATGCACGTTGTACATACATTATATTTTATCAAGTTGTATAGATTGGTAGAGTTCCTATATTGGTACAGTTTCATAGAGAGTACGATATATAGTGCTGGAGTAGAGAAGCTTGCAAATTCCATGGAATAGTATAAGAAAATACGTAGTTTCATTCCTCACATTATTCTTCTATAGAAATCTTTTTGGCAGTAGGAGCTTTCTAACAATTGAAAAATTCTGCGGTGTAGTTCCAGTGTGTATTTGCACGTGTACCTTGACAGTGCATTATAGACGGGCATGCCAAAAATTTCTGGGCATTTTTTGCTATTTTTGTATTTTTATTATTATTATTATTATTACTACCACATTACTTTTATTTCCTTTTCTCTTCCATTTGGATTTTTTATGGGCAATGTCTATTGAATTTTGATAGTTTTCCTTTTATGGGTATAGCTTTTAATATTGAGCTTCTCCGTCATTCCTGCGGTAGTTAGTGGGGATGTAATTCAGTTATGTTTGCATATATTTATACGTCTAGAGATTGATCTGGTGGTGTGTGGTTATAAGTTATTTCTGAATGGTATGCTTTTGACACTGTAGTAACAGTAACCATGTGGACATTCCATCATGGCACATTCCTTTCTTTACCGTTGTCAAAAAGTTCTGTCAGAGTGGGAATTTTTTCCGAGCGGATACTTACTTTTCCCTAGAGATGAGAAATAATGTGTCCATGTCACTCAGTGGCTTTGAAGGAATGTCACAATTTCCGATTCACTTTCCTAACATGTGTGACGACTGGGAGCTTCATTCACACTTGACAATAATAGCGGGGAGACTGGGATCGATAAGGATTCTTAATGGCCCTGATGATTGTTTCTCGCATTAAGGCTATGAATACTGTAGTTGAAAAAGAAATCAAGATAGTATTGAGGGACAAAGTGCTAAACAATTTATAAACATTGTTCTTGGGAGGAAAACTAAAGTTGAACTGGAATTTTTTCGCGGAACTTTGTTCCCAATTGAGTAGTTCCCTTCCAATTACATTTACTTGAGGGTCTTCTTGCAGGTGGCACTTTAAGATTTTCATTCTTTTCTTCAAGCATGTTTGTTGCCAAATGTTACCTTTTCTGTGTAAGCATAAACTACAAAAGCCAATGTGTGTAGTTGCTTTTAGACCTCAAGTACCACTGTACTATGTATTTGCTGGAAAAGCATGCACTTTAGGTCAATACACATATTTTTTTGTGTGCTGCGTTTAAGTATGTTTGTATATTTACATATTTGTGCTTTCAAGTAGCTTATGAATTTACGTAAGAATGGGAAAAGTGTTGGCTGTACTCAAATGTACTGAATATTTGATTCTATGTCCAAGTCTTACATACATATGATTGTGTAGAGCAATGGACCTGGAAGGGGAAAAGACAGTAATAATTACTAAGCCAGTCAATGGACTCTAGACAGTTGCATAAATGTTACTATCACTAGCATTTTTGCCAGACTTTGTTTCTATACGTTCATTTGTTACTTTTGTGACACTTACCGTTTCTCCTCACCTCACGACAGTCAGTCACAAAGGTCTCGAGGAATGTGCACTTAATTTTAATGCATAATTACAGCGTCTCATGCAACTATCTTTAGCTCCAAATATATTCCTACAGTTCAGAGCTCTTCTGGGATTTCCGTGACGCAGGTTATTTTCCAAATTTTTTTTATTTCCGATAAATTCATTTGAAATCAATAGTTTTCCGTTCCAAGCTTCTTGTTCAAGTAGGCTACTTGAGGTAATTTATATGACGATCAGATGCTAAGCTTTTCAAAGGTTTTGGCATGCAAGCGTGTGCAAGCTCAGCTTTTTTGGGGTTACAATGCAACTGCACATGCCACGCATATATGCATCCTTTGATGTTATCTTTGATGTTTCCATGGCTGTGCATAGGGTTCCGAAGAAATCCATAATTATTGGGTTGCAATAGAATGGAAATTAAAAACCATCATTTACTCGGGATAGTTGGTTGGATGCGCCAGGAACAGCTCCATGCTGTTCTCTATAATATTGGCTGAGCAAGGTACATACTGGGCTCAATTACGTACAATGATCGATGCAATTTCAACGACTAAGTTTTTTGCAGTTTGTGCTTTTACGGCTTGCTTGAAAATTTGAGTGGGGATGTACCTACACAGGTGTATGTATATAGGGAAATGAGAGGGTGTATATAGAGGAAACGAGTATATTTTGAATGCGTGATAAACGGATATGTACAAAAATGATGTACAGCTCCGGGATTTAACTTGACTATATACATATGATTCTGGAGCTGATCCATGCTGTTTAAATAATGAGGGCTGATGAGAGGGATTTAAGTGTAGAAAAGAAGAGAGGACTTGTTCATTTGACTGGTTCATTTTACTGGTTGATTTTGAAAGGAAGGAATGTTTCGGATGGATTTTATGGGTTTTAATTAGTACAAAGCAGGCTGGTTATATTGTAGATTAGCATTGACTTGTAAGGTGTGCTCAGGAATGTGTATTATTATTCCCTTTGTATAAAACACTGAGGGTATTGTTTCTTTAATAATAAAATAGTTTATAGCTTTTTGATACTGATCCTTCTCTCTCTCTCTCTCTCCTATTCTGTCTTCCTTGCTCTCTCCTTGCTGATATGCTGGTCTTCTTCTGATCCTCATGAACAAGGCTATTAACCACTGCGGTGAGATGGTTGTGTGTGTGTGTGTACCTAATGAAAAATAATGCTGTTGCTTCAAAGAAAATATTTTGATAGGGAAGAAGTATATAGCTGAAGGGAATAAGAACAGAGATTACGTCCTCACTCACTGGATCCACTTCCTTACCATCTCACCACTATGATGTCCTGTAATCTTGGGCTTTTTACTGCAGCAATCCAACTTAACGAGCATTATTCCTAAGCACCTACTACTGATACATTTATGTACGCATGAGTGTCTAGTATTTCTACAAGCTCCGACTACCGAGGGAGCCAAAAGGCAGGCTCATGGAAAATACTGTGACAATCAAAGGAGTAGCAATTAACATACTCCTCTTTATCATCCAATATACATAACTTGCTATGTAATCGAATTAATGGAATTAAATACGTTCGAACTCATCTGTTTACTCACATGTACATAGTACATGCGAGAGAATAATTTCGGGGCAAAGCTTTTTCCGTAGTTAATACATATTGTGTGCACATGCATACAGACAGACTGATGCATATTTAAACGGGAGATTTACTGAGAGCATTATAAATGAAGCGAATTCTCAATACCTTTTCCTAATGATGGGATTTCCTATCTGGCCAACTGGTGTCTCTGCCCCTTGCTCTCTCTATAACCCTGATAATCAGGAGAGACATGGAATCAGCTATATACGTGAAAGACAACAAACCCATCAATGTAGGAGACGTTGACTGGTCAGATTGGCTTACCTCCTAAATTATACAATGCTGGAACATTTCGTGGAATGATATTTTATACATATTAATTTCCATCTTTTGCATGTGCATTTCCCCTATGTATACAGAGAATATAGACTATATAGGTAGGAATAACCACCACGGGAGCAAAAATATATGCTTATCCCTTGGAATCGAAACTCATAGTGATGCGATGGTAAAACCACCTAATCTCGTGTACTCTTTCTCTTAACTTGACTTGAGCCGCTTGTTAGCTTATCGTTAGTACTTTGGGACTTATATTCTCCTACTACCTACATATCACCCTGTGACTTAGCCAGAAAGCTTGGCTACTATACTTCACCTTTAGAATTCCCTTAATGTTACACTGTTACACATAATCGTCTTGCAAAATTCTACACATTCATTTGAATGCTATGTTGTGCAATAGGAAATGTACTTAAGTAAGTTGGGCAGAATACCACAATAAAAACCCAATGTAAATATTAGGATGTAATCGCTTAATACTTCCATGTAGGCAGGTTCATAAGCTTTGCATAGCCATATGTAGATAGGTAGCGTGCAAGCATTACGTACATATGTGTATACATTATTACATAGCAAAGCAAAGCCGTATTGTGAATTGCCTGGGAACAGCTATAGGTGAGATGCTTACTTTACTTTGGCGAGTGCTCTTGAGTGTACACATATTAATGCCATAGCTTTATAAATTTTGCTAAGCCAAGGACATGCGGTTGCTAATGCCTTCGCATGGGCTCTTTAAGAAGACACATTGAAGTTTAGTTGTATTTCAGTCCTTGGTATAATCCGAAATGAGTGGTAACAGTGGTTGCGGGCAAGTGACGTGCAGGATTAAAGTACTATCACATTTTAGCATTACGACACTAATCTTAAATAGCCTGCTTCCTATGTAATATGTACTACGGATGACGATGGTATTTTCACTCGAGGGTATTCTTCTATTCTGAGGATTAGTTCTCTCTTTTTACTCTCACTACTAGTTTTAAACGTATGAGAGAAAACTCTTTACGGAAAGGATTTTTCTATGTTACTTATTTCTTGTTACGTACATACGTTCCTATGATTACAGACAATCATGAATTAATTAGAAATATATATAGGTTGAGGCTTTGAATGCATGACGTCGGGCTAAATTAGTGCGATTTTGTATTTGTTTTACGTGCACGAGTACCACCCTTCGTATTATTTTCAATGGACTCGGGGCTAAATCTTGCCGATAATTACCGCTCCAGATACTTTCGCTCATATGTACATATTTACATCCATTACGATCATGGGTAAATTATGAATGGTATGTGAAAATATATATGTACGAATGTAAATTGAGCTCCCACAAGAATAAAGAAACCTCCATGTGGAAAATTTCCTTCCGTAAGTTATTTCTGCCTAGTGGGTATTCCTACAAATAACAGTTGCATGAGGAGATGTGCCTCAATTCCTCCAGGGAAAACGCGCGAGTGAAGGAACTTGTGGATGGAAAACACTTATTTTAAAACAATTCTTGCATGTATGTGGATATTGTGGATTGTGTATGAGTGTGGATCCATGTTTACTATGTGGTAATAATTGCTTCATTAACACAATCGGGCAAGAAAAAATATTAAGGACTAATGGGTTAAAAATAAGGAGGAGGAGTAATACAAGATAAATCAGAGAGATGATTGACGTTGGAAGGTAATCATTGTAAAAATTCCTCCCATTATTTCATTTGTTTTCATTATTCCCTACTCCCCAGAAGATAGTATTACAATTTCTCCTATTATCTCTGAATAGATTTAGCACTATACATACGAAGAAAACCTAGTCCAAGTTTTTCAAAAAAGGGTACCCTGAATAAATGGTAATGTATGGGAGAGAATAAGAGCTTTGAGTAAAAGTTACAAAATCAAATTTTGGTATGCAATAATTTCCTTGAACCTGGAAAAAAAATTCCACTTTTTCCAGACTAACCAAATTGCAAATTTCAGCTAATGTAATCTTGGTGAAATTCTCCAAGTACGTAGCTTTCCATCATGTAAGTTTGAAATGCTGAAGGGAAAATTCATACCTGAGGTCTACACAGCGGAAATTATGGATACAACAAGAGCGAAACTCAAAGTGAGAAAAGAGAGAGAAATTGGAGAGAAGGGAATGGAGAGAGAACAAGTGAACTGTAAAATTCAATAAAATTGTAATGCTGAAAATTCCTCGAGTTTGTTTTGCCAAAGGTGACTGAGTACATACTATTTCATGGATGATGTTGAGTTTTTGATCACGTTTTTCTCCAGTTTTTCCTCTCTCTATCTCCCACTCTCCCTCTCTCTCTCTTTCTCTCTCTCTCCTGTTTCTTCTCAAAGGCATAAAAAGTTTAATCACAAAAACATGAAGCTAGAAATTTGTTTTTCCATTTTATCTGAACCTTCCTCAGCACCGACCTTTTTTGATTTTTGCGAAAAATGGAACACGTGGAAGGAAGCAATGGAATTACCTCTGCTATATTTACTCCTTGTAAATATAAGCTTCCTGATTTCGTAACATCTATATAGTGTGTATGTACATCCATTGGAGCATGGCTGCCATGTGGTTAGTGTTAGATCCGCGTAATGATATAATGCTGTCAGGAGTGAATGGATGGAGGAGCAAATACCTATGGATTGCTACCTTCTATATAGCTTGTACACAAAATAACTTCGGGGCTATTTTTCCCTAGAACTTTAGAATTTGACTAAAGAATTTAATTTCATGGTAATTTCCAGCTCACATTAAACTATTATAAGCAATGGTTTTCCAATGCAATGCCAAATCCAAAGGTGACCCATTTCCCAGGTTTATTTGGATTCGTTCAGCAGGAATAAGCCGTATTTATAAATCCCGTGTTATTCTACACATGGCTATTTTCTATATCTTTGCTATTTCCAACGCTCCTACAGCTTTGTACCAATTCATTTACCACTATAATTCTAGGTATTGCATTCATGTAAATCTTCCACACCCAGTTTTAGAAGATAAAATTTTTGTGCGTTCTGCTGAAACCTTATGATTCCTTGTGCCCCTCATGAAACATGTGGTAAAACATGATGTGCTCCCCTTTTTCAATACAACCTCTAACCTATGAAAAATGTGGTTGCTTCCTCCATGAATCAATCAAGCGTAATTACTCGGCTTGGTTTTGTCAATTTAATCAAGCAATTATCTATCTCTAGACCTACTAATAGCTATTCCTAGAAGCAGTTATGAAAATGAACTTATCATCAAAGATAATAAGAATTTAATTGACAAAAACCAGCCAATCAATATGGTGGGTTTGTTCCCTAATAATTTTCATATTTCAATTTTAGAGGAGCAAAGTAAAGCTTGAATGTACCGTACACACCCTTGTGTTGTCAAACTTTGTCCTACTTCAGATCCATGGAGTTTACTCAATACCGCCACTTTTTTCATCAAGTTGTTGAAATGTGTCGACCTCACAAGAGCTCCGTGTGAATGAATAGTGAACATCAAACATATATGTCAAGGGTTATGTTATAACTATTGCCCAATCCTCCAGTCAAGTGTCTACATGGTTCTGGTTACAAGCCAAAACTATATGATTTTAAAGGTTCCTCACTCCTCAAACACTCCAATTGCTACTTGACTCATCATTGTTAAGGGAGCAATGAATGCGAAAAGCATGTTTGAAAAAGTATTTTGTCTATAGTACTTTCGACGTAGATACATATATGTTCAGGTACTGTTGTATCTGCTAAGTACATCTCTTAATAAATTGACGTCCTGACTCTGACGAATGGCAAGTGGATACATACGTAAAGGATAGAATTGAGCAGAAAGTTGTAAATTGATGATGTTTTGTTCGAAGAAATTGCATCCTGATGTTTCTGACTAGGAAAGTAGGAAAAAGAATGGAAGAAAATAGTTGGAAGTTCATATAAAGTGAGGAAGATGAATGACAAGCGAACGTGCAGACTTGGGATGAGACCGTAACTCATTGATGGAATCGACAGTGGGAGAGGGCAATATGTCATGAAAAAATGTGGTGAGTGAGTGAGAGCAAGTCTATGGCAGGAGGGGTCTCTCCACTCAAACTATACTCACAATCAGTTTACATAACAGTTGTTATTGTTGTATGAGGTAGAATACATATGACAATGATGATGAAGAAGAAGAAAAAATATCCCGATTAAAATCAAATGCTTGGCCTATGGGGTTTTTGCGATAGCAATGATGATGATACTCTCTTTATTGAATTGCAAGTCATATATATTTTTTTGTACACAGGAGGTAAAAGTTTTTTTTTCCGTTGGAAGAGAATCTCATATTTTATCACATAAAGACTAGATTGACAGAATGCATGTATGAATGTAAAATGTTTGGCCGAGACAGTAGTCTAATACAGACATACACACGTCAGAGCCATCCGCGCGGTAGGTACATATTTACCATGAGTCTCTTTCTGTATACTTGAACGTGCATATTTATATAATACTTAGGTATACGAGTACAGATACTCTTGTGATATTTATGGATATTTTTGTTTTATCATATATACAGACGGATACATACATAATATGTAAATATTTTTATATACTCTAAACTAAAAACCAAGTTGCCATGTTCCCCTTGCCTTTTACACTGATGACTCCTCGACTGACGAGATTGTAGCCTCGGGTCTGTGAAATAGTAAATAACATTGAGAATCCTACGTAATGCTCTCTCCATCTACACAACATGTATCACTAGATGTTCTTCTAAAAGAGCTGAAAGCGTTTTCTTGCTAAAAGTCCACCTTCATCTCTCTCTCTCTCTCTCCCTCTCTCTCCCTACATCTCTCACTTTTCTCTCATAAAGTACAGAGGCATTTCCTAGAAATATCCTCATATAGACCCAAGTATTTAGCACATTTGTATGGATTTGTTCCGACGGCAGCAACTTTCAGTCAACTCTATTCAGGTTAGCTAGACGTTTCTATGGAAGTGCCTTTTAATGACTTGAACCTTGTAACAATATATTCGTAGATACCTATCAAGAGATGTAAACTTTGTCACTTAAATTAGCTTCTAAATACATATGGTCTTTAAAATGGGAGTCTCATACTCCGAAAATAGAGTCTCTTTAGATAACACACGAATGGGGAGGCTTGTTATTTAGAAAATTACTCCCTGATTAAATTATAACCCATGGCAGTTCAAAGTGAGCATTACACTGAGAGACAGAGAGAGGAGGGAGAGATGATGGAACTGTAAATACATAGTAGACATATAAATCCGCATTGCAGACATGTAGGCAAGAAATTAAGGAAAATACTTTTACCTCCAAGATATTTCGTAATTCTTCGGTCACTTGGATATGTTGATGAGGACAGGTCGTATCCATTCTACTCGCTACATTGACAGCATTTCCCCAAATGTCATATTGTGGTTTACGAGCTCCTATCACTCCAGCCACGACTGGACCGATGTTCATGCCAACACGGATTTTAAAATTATTGAAACTATGTTCATTGATGGAAGCTAACTGAGATCTCATTCGGAGAGCAAAATTTGCTAGAGCTGTCACATGGCTGAAGTTGGTTGTGTCACGGGTTGCTTTCGTTAATCCTGTAATGACATTAAGGAATTGTCTTCAAGAATAATAATGGGATGAGAAAAAAAAGTCACTAAGATATAGTGAAGAGAAGAGGAGAGGAGAGGGAGAGACAATCTTGAACGTAAAGATTGAAATGGCACTACACTTTGACAAGGATTCACTTTGACAGAGTCAGTCTACTTGAGAGTGGAGGGAGAATAATAGTTTTAGAATAAAAAACTTTAGCTCTTATCCTTTTTGGAAGGGAGGTGGATGGGAAGTATGTAAATAGATTGTAGGTAAGAGTGAGTGAGCTACTATGTGATTAGATAAGTATGTATAGAGAGAGAGAAGGAATGCTTCATTCAATAATATCATTTATGGGCTTAATGTTCCTTCGACTACTGTCTCTCCCGTTGCCACTTCCACTCGTTCTGTGGGTAAAACGTTGGAGGAAGCTTGGAGGAAGGTTGGAGGAAGAAGAAAAAAAGATGAAACAAAGGTGTATAGTGCGCTGGGAAATAAGTGAGATTTAAAATTATAGAAGAATAATAGGGTTTCGTATAGATGTACAAGGGAACTAAGGGGGAGATAAAAGTGCAAGTTATATCAAAGTGTGAGGTAACCTGATGCTGCCATGTACGTAGCTCCGGTTGTTTTGATCTTCTCAATACACTTAAATTCTTCTTCACCAAGTATTTCATCAAAGTCGGCTATAATTTCATTGAGAAGACGTAAGCACTCCACGCCTTCATTATTTGCTTCCAGCTCAACGTAGAAATCCCAGAAGTTGGGGATGGAGGCGAAAAGGATACATACGGAGTCACATGCCTCAGCATACAGTTCCTAATTTGAAACAGAACAGGAATTACAAAGTATTTTCCTCCTCTTCTTTTTTTTTGTGTCCCAACAGCTTTTATACATATGTATTTCTCGTTAATGGCATTTATGTACGTTCTGAGAGCCTGTATTTAATTGTTATTATGCCTTGTACTGATATTATAGCTCCTAAAGGTATGTCCATAAAGATGTTAGTTATTTCCTTCACTCTCCTTTATAGTATAGTTACTTACGTTGATGCAATGGATCAACTCAATGATGTAGATAGAATGTCTATTATAGAAGACACGACATCCTTATAATTGTTTAGGAGGACACAAGTCTAATGCTACAATGTTGCACTGCTGCTGGAGAAATGGAACTTAACTATTGCAAAATGGGAAATTAAGCTACGTTACACATTTCCTTTAAAGATGCGTCAATGAGATTAAGCAAGGGAAAAGCTTATCAAACTACTCTCTTGCGACTCTATACACGCTCGCTCCTTCAAACTTTAGCACTAACTTTCTTACTTAGTATATAGTTAACAATGTGTCTTCAATACTGTAGAGTTACAAAACGGAACAACTTAAATATTTCTGCATTGTAGCAATTCTAATTCTTCTTAAACTTCGACCTACTTAAAAATAATAAATGTGTCTTCTTAATGACTTGTTATTACTCACGGTGTCACGGTTTTATATTTATTTTTAATTTTTCAGAATGCAGAAGAAATGCAGAAAAGAGGATACAATCGAAAATCGATTATAGGTCACCTCCAAAGTAAAATATAGCGTAAAATGAGATATAACGAGATGATAAACGTTTAGCCGTTGAGCCTGAAACCATTGGAAATAATTTTTTCTAATACAAATTGCGAGTTAAAAGAAATAATAAGGATGGCTAATGGTTAATAAATTCAATCAGAAAGTGAGAAGGAATTATAAAATTAGTAGAATTATTCCCCTATAAAATAATCTCAATATGTTTTTTTGGCTTCCTGTTTCTCATATAAGCTCATTTTCCTCGTTATTGGATTACTGCTAATAAAGCTCACTAAAACTGGAATGATAGAAAGAAGAAGTACTTTAGTTTGTGAAAACTTTTCCGACGGGTGGAACTAATTGGATTTCCGATGAATTAAGGTGAAATTGCTTTAATTGTCTGGATAATTCTTTAATTTGCTCGTAGTTACTAAAAAAAATATTATCGTTAACCACCTCCCAACTTACAGGGAGGTTAATTCAAAGAAGAAAATCGGGTTGGAGGAATTTTGTCCGTTTTACAACTTCCCTCACTAACACGTATATAAATAAGAGGATAAAAGGGTAGGTAAAAGGTGAACTAAGTGGTATCACAGTATGTAATGACAATAAAGAGAGAATCAAATAGCTGTCGCTTACATCGTATAGTTTTTCTGAGGCAAGGAAATGATCACACACGAACTGCGGTAGTATATTGGCCAGCAATTTCCGGTTGTAAGCCTGTAAATGCTCCATTTCTTCCTTTTCTTCTACATATGTTCCGCACATGAAAAAGTATACAAGTATCGGTTATATCCTGTGGGGTAAATTCTTTACCCACACACACACACACAGACAAAAGTCACACACGGAGAGTCATCACCAGTTACGAGCACACGTACATCTAACACTATTACGCTAGGGATTTTCCGCAATGCAATTTAGCAGCTCATAGCTGGATATCATTTGGAAATCTATTTGTACGTACGTGCGTATAGAAAGCTCGGAATGCAAATATATATGTATCTACAACTACTCACTCCAAGTTAGCACAAAAGTTAATAGTGGTAAGTCTTTTCAACTTGTTTTTGATCCGAGTTTTTCGCACTGGTCTCACTGGTGTCTAAGGTAAGTTTAGAAATGTAGCTCCATCGCATACATAGAAGCTTATAGTTTAGAGAAGGGAAGTTGAGAAAAAGTTGAAAACCAAAAAGTACACAAGGTACTTTACTTTTTGCTTTGAAACATTACTTCCAAAAAACGCAGGCTATAGGGTAACATAGTTTGTTGTACGGCGTACATAGTTTTTTAATCTAAACTCATTCTTTGCTTTTACTTGTGAAATCGTAGATGTGTATTCAGCATTACATGTGGGAGGGGTGGAAGCTGTGAGATTTGAACTTTGCACATAGGTTCACGTCTAAAATCAGTTATTGTTTCGACCTGTACTATTTTTTCGAGTTGGTACTCGGGATGTCTCTCGGTTTGCCTAAGACATGCAAGGCATTTTTACTACTGGAGATGTAGTACTTGTAGTGTGGGAGTAGCTTAGGAACAAGAAATGTAACGTACTATGCTGTACCCTATTAAATCAACATGTGGAAATAAGTCAGTCTTGACTTACCATTAGCTTGGAGTTTCCAGAGAAAGTCAAGTCGGAGGGTGGCTTCCGCTTGTCTTGAATGTATGACAAGGGCGAAGAAGATGAGAAACAGAGTTCCTACTCGTGTTAGATTTTCGTAATCCAGGAAAATCCCTACGGCGAGGAAGCTGGACATTATGAGTATCTTGAGTGAAGAGCCAATGGCTTGGTAAACGCCAAGCGTCGTCATTATCACGGTTGTGAACCTTGTCGTATACTATTACAGGAATCGCAGAGACAAAAATGACAAGAGATTTTATTTTCCCCATTTTCCACCCTTGTATTTTTCTCCCAACAACCAACAACAAGCTAAATTTATACTTGAGGTATTGATTTGCGCAAAGGCCAAGGCGAAAATCGCTAAAGCTTCGTCTTACATTCAAACTGATCTTTCCTAGAATCACCTTATCCTTATAGAAGAAGTTTTACTAATATATAAAAAGACAAACTCTCATATAAAACCGAAGAAAACAAAAATACAGGTCATTGTGAAAGACTGTAAGCAAATGTTAATATTTGTTTTTGGCTTCCTTCTAATTATATTTTCCTTGAGCTCATTCAGACACACATATTTATTTGTGGACATTCTCCTTATATGTATTTACATACCCTGAATGTGTAGCTATATATATATATGTATGAATAAGTAAACAGTAAGTCAAGACTAGTATTGTAATATTAGTACCTGTGGGCATTCCATGGTTGAATTTGTCAAGTCATCAAATTCTACGCAGGGAGAAGTCTGTAAATAACCAAATATTAATAAATTGGAATATAAAAACCATTCAGTACATACATATTATATATACAATTAAACGCACGTGTATTGTATAATTCTATCATATCTACGGTTTCATTCATTTCCCATAAAATTCTAAAAGCCTCAAGTGAAATCAGATAATCAGGAAAAAAATCTACATTTGAAACATTTCCGATTTCCATAAACTTTCCCGAGTAAATATTGCACACACATACATGCAAATCCCTAAAAGTTTCATTTTCAAAACAATTGAACTCGTGTACCCTTGTTTCCACAAAGATTTTCAATCAGAGGAAATATCCCTAGGGCTTTAGTATTTTAACCCAACTATTGATTTCCGTACGTTCAATTCCCTATCCAATTTAATAAAACATAGGAATAGGAGATAGTAGAGCTTGCTTAGCAAGAAGAGACATGTGTCAAAAATTAATCTCAACATAATTTAAAGTTCAAAACAGACGATTTAAAAAGAAAATATTTTCTACAACCATTCCTTGTTTGAAAAACTCATAAAATCAATAAAGTTCCCTTCCACCATTCATAATCCCGAAGCGAATATTCTCTATGTACCTGAACCATAAAACCTTTTAGCTTCACAAATTTTGTAAAGAATTCTGACATTTGATCTACACATGTTTTTATCCAGACATTAATATTACACAAACTTGTTAAAAATTACTGTAGGAGTTAGGATGACGAATGCCACGAATTGCGCTATCACCGATAAGGATCCCAAGATTTGTTTGTACTTTGAAAACCGTCTCATTAGGGCGAAAATGAGCAGGTGAGTGAGTGCAAGCAGCACATAAGTTGTTACGGATAGAGGCCTGGAAAGATAACAAAGGATTCTCCAAATAATACTTATAGATTTAAAAAAACAGCAAGTTTATCTAATACTGCGAAAGGAGGGAAAAGTTTCGTTATAAAGAAAAAGTAGAGAAGTAAAGAAGATTAAATAAGAATGATGAGTCTCACGAGATTTGGTATGACAGAGAGAGAGGGAAAAAGAGAGTGAGAGAAAAAAGAAAAAGTTAATTGGAGAGACATGAAGACATTTGATGACAAGGAAGAATAATTAAAACTTACGAGGGTAGTTCTATCATTGTATGCAATGCCAATAGGATGTCAACCAAGATGGACAGGACGAAGTAGAGAAGAACTCGGGAGTCAGACTCCTGTTGAAACTGGAAATTCGAGGTAGAGAATAAAGAATCAACCTTGGGTTTTTAGTAGCAGTGCTTGTGATGACAGTAGTTGTAGTAGAACTTGTAGAATCCGAATTTAAGTGTGAGGACATTGTCAGAATACCCCATGACCTAATATGAGTAAAGTAAGTGCACTACTTTCAACTAAAAAAAAGTCTTAACAAAAGCAATCGGGAGAAAAGAAGGTAAATATTTGCTGGATGGAGCTGACGCAATGGATAGTATATGTACGTTATATAGTAACTTTTTATCCTCCGTACATATAAATACATGGAATCGGTAGGAGGATGAGTTGTGTAAGTGTGGATGGATCTCACATGATTTTTCCCAATGCATGTGTGCCATGTGGGGGGACAGGGGTTGGTAATACATGCTCTAGTATATGAAATAAGCTTGCTGAATAAATGTCCACGTAGTATAATAGTAATAAGTAGAAGATAAAGTAAGAGCTACACATGTATATACAATAAAAGGAAAAAAGAGCGATATAGTAGTGTCTGGCAAAGAAAAAAAATGAGAAAGTGAAGAAAGGAGAAAGATATTGGAAATTGAAAAAGTGGATTCTCTCTTCTGTAGATATATACACGTATACATACATACGTTCTATGAAGACCTCACTAGGTAAATATTTGAAATTGTATTTAAACCTTCTTCTCGGTGTTTTCGTTCCGGAATTTCAGCATGAATCTTCGGCAGTTCTCCTTACGAAGTCTATCGATAGATCTGGCGTCGATAGCTCGCGCTAAATAATCATTGACTTCTTCAGACTGGCTCTTGCCTGTTGACTCAACAGTTCTGCACAATTCCATCCCCAATTTCCATTAAACTTGTCTCTTTCCTCCT
>JAQFXU010000975.1:0-36552 GCA_034693705.1 Spatulosminthurus flaviceps
TTTTATGCATTTTTATGAGGCCAAACGGACAACATTTAGCCCCCATAAAAAAAACATTTTATGCCATAACATCTTTGTACTCAATACATTTATGTTTACGTACATAATACATCTATTTAGTAAGTTACATGCTCTTTCTTCTAACAATTTTTCCAATTGCATAAGGCATAAAATATTTACTCTTTTAGTAAAGGTCTACGAGCTGGAATATTGTATGCATAATTCCAAGGCATAATTACTTTGTCTTGAGTAAATCAAAGAAGTGGAAAATTCCAATGAGTAAAAGTGCATTATATTTTAGATGAAATTCCATTCCAAATTCATATTTCTACTCTAAACACTTACTTTGATCTTGTAAGCCGATTCCATCTTTTGAAACAATCCTATTTATAATTTCATAAGCATTTCCTAACTTTCCTAAGGATTTGTTTTGAATTATTACCGAGCGTAGTTTGTAGTAATGCTCATGCATTTTAACAAATTTCCATTTGTTTTTTCTGTTCCGATTTGACTGATGACATGAGCCCTTTGAGCTTTAATTTAAAATTTAAATAAGATAATTATAACTATGTAAATGAAGGTCGGGATTCATATGTATTTCTTAAAAAATTTAAAGAAATTGGAATTACTTTACTATAGTAATTGTTACTGCTATTGGAGCCAGGCACTAAAATTATTTAAATTATAGTGAGAGAAGGTAAGAAGGAATTTGTTGAGGTGTCTTATGAATACCTAAGATAATCCTTAAAGGATGAGAAGCATGTGTAAGTTTCCATAAAAACTAATGAGAATTTTAGTGTTTAATATGTATAGGAAATAACAGCAAGGAAGAGAAAGAGGCTCTTGAAATTATAAGAGCAGAAACGGAAGGAAGGAGGAAGGAAAATATAAGGCTGAGAAAAATATTTTTAGATTCAAATTTATGTGTGTGTATGTAGTTTTTGTGTGTAAATAACATGAAAGAATTTAGTAGTCTTAGTTAAATGTGAGTCAAAGTATTATTAGAGGGAGGGGTAGGAGCAGAAGGGACCGTCTTCTTGCCAATCATAATTAGGAGGAAGCGCAATAAACTAATGGGCGAAAAATTGTTTCTCATGCTTGAGCACACCATGGGAAAAGATGTTGAGGAAATTATATATAAAATGAAGGCTAGCATCTTTTCCTTTCTCTCTGTGTATTCTTCACCTAACTTTTTGCCCACTCGACTAATATACATGAGCCTGTGGTGGAATGGAGGATGGTGAGAGTGGTGGTGAAAGTAATAGGAACCAAGCCCTTAGCATGTGTTGGGATCCTCTTTCCTTTCCTTCTGCCAAAGGATCCGCAATCCTAATTTGCTATATAAAAATTATAGGGACAAATACTTTGTATTTGTATGGGTTCGTATATTAAAACGTCTCCACCCAAGAACAGTTATTTCCTCAACGCTTCTTCACGCAGTGAGTCTTTTCTTCACTTATGTATTTTATAGCTGGGATTTCCATATCAGTCTCAGAACGTCAAGCTCACTTTACATTAGACCGTATGCAGACTACGGTGAACGCTACGCTGGATTTTCCAACCACATGCAATCTAATACACTTTCACCATAATTCATACGAGGCGCGCTTTCCCCCGAATTATAACTTCTTCCGCTACTCATGCTCCTACCCTGTACCAGCCTTACAGAGTTTATACTATATAATTACGGGTTGTTGGAAGATACAAGATAGTTTTATATGGATCCCGTAAAATATTAAATACTAATGAGACAAGAGATCACTGCTGCGCGTCTATTTTCACTACTTGAGTAAAATTTAGAAGGAGAACATATTTCTTGGGAAGATAATATCAATTTTGAACGTTCAAGTGAAATGGTGAACTACTTTAAAATTCGTTCTCCTTATTTTCTCCTTGCTTTCACCATACTGTCTCAGTACTTTCTCCGTACTTTCTTCTTAATAGCTTAGAGAAAGTAAAAAATAGGCTCTTGAAAAATTTAGTGCTTATCAGGTCTGCAGTTTTTGTATGATAAAAGTTGAACATTTTCCAAAAAAGAAGAAAATCGTACCATTTTTACTTGGAATCAAATCCGGATCTCCCTCTTCTTCAAACTCGCCTGGGGCTGTGAATGGAATTTCTCCGGTTGTGTCATGAATCTTCTTGGCATTATTATGGTAGAGTTCATCATTGGTGGAAGATCGACGAGAGGAACGGAACTCTCGGCTATAGGATTTGTCAATGTCCGTTTCCTCTGTAATAGGATGCTTTCTTCGATGGACGATGAAAGCAATTAGGGAAACACCAGACAAAACTACGGCTGACACGGCTCCAATGATTATGGCAATTGTGGTTTTCTGCAAATCTCGAACTTTGGCTGAAAAGAAAAATCAATAATATTACAGATATGTATAAAATGTTAACCTTGAACATTTGTAAGTAGTTTTTCCTATAATTTATCACGATTCTCGATCCTTTACTCACAATTCTTTTGATTTACTCTATCCCTTTACTCTGGTGATAATAGCACTAGAAGAGCGAACGTCAAGAGAAACTCACATGCGAAACTTTCATCTCAAGTACATTTTGTTTTGTTATACTTTCTTTTCCTGAACACTTCCGAACGCCCCCCTCTGTCATTACATTAGTAACTCGTCAAAATTATTTTGAGGAGTGAGCTACCACACAAAGGAAAGTTATATTAAATGTAACATTCTTTTCCGGCTGAACAAATTATAAACTGTTTCGACCCACACTTGATCGCTGTCATTAAATTATAAGCTAATGAGTCATAATCACGGTTCTCAGCAAAATTTCCTCTCTTCATAGCTTTTATCGCCCCCGTGCATAATATCAATAAGGGAAAACGCGCTTTTTCCTTACTACCACTTTTTTTGTTCACTTTCATAGCAAAATGCATTAAAAGTAAACGTTGGTAAGTCGGAAATGTAAAAATTACTCAAAGGAGTTCATTTTTGCAACTCTTGCTAAATCACAATACATTTTCTTATGTACACCATAAGTAAAGCGAAACCATTTTTTACGCTTGTTTATTGCTCCATTTTCCTTCATATAAAAAACCAAAGTAGCAATTTCTTGGAATAAACTCCAAAAAATTACGTTTAACCCTTTCCTTCTTTGTACCACCCTCACGTTCAAATTATTATGTTTCATTTTCCGCAAAGCTTCTGTAATTTGTGATACACACATTTCGTACATAATTCACATAATTTTTTCATTTCATACACAATTTACCCGAAATTAGTACAATTGAAAATTATCCCACAAAATAATACTTTCCATGGAAAATGAAAGTACAAGGACCATTTAAATAGGCGCGTAGATTCCAGATAAAAAATGAGTTACACAAAATACATATTACCCTGGAGTCAGAATTTGCATTTTTACCCACAGAAAATAAATCCTCCTCACACTAAAGAGAAAAAACTTTTCAAAATAATCCAAAACATTTTCTCACTAACTTTTGATAATGCAATGGATATGAATATGAAACATACAATATGTATGTCTATTCTAGTTTCAATTTCTTTGTGTCATTGAAGCAGTTACGCTGTAAGAGACGAGGCATTTTAAAAATGCAATCACTTAAAAACAACTTCAACTTAAAGACATGTACTATTTTACAAAGTATCCATGTAAGAAAAAAGGAGTTGCATAATGAAAAGAGATGGGTGAAGAGTTACAAGTTAAGCTTGAGTTGTTGAGTTTATAGGGAGAAAATGCAACATCTCCACAGTCCCTATAATTATTTTCTCCTCTTCATGGAACAATTTCCCATGGTTTTTTATACGCCTCAAGTAAAATGTGTTCCCATGGAAAAAACAGCAAGTTTTTTTGATTCCAAAAAAATCCATTTCCAACTCTTTCTCACTCATTCGCTACTCCTGCGATTGCTCCTTTCTCCCGCAATGTAGACATACATGAGGGCTTCAGTTGGAAAGTATAATCGTGTGTTGTAAATTATGGCGAGTAGTCTCAGTGGATTTGTGTTGGTTGCAAAAACGAGGGAGAAGAAACCACTAATTCATTTTTCATGTTGTTAAATTCACTAAATATGTATGTGTATGAATGTAATAATTATTCTACATTAACCCATGTAGCTATTTATGTATGTACATAATATATACATACAAATGGAGGTTCCGTTTACATGGAAATTCATCCGTAGGGTGGATACTTTATAATTGAAATTTGCACGAACCTTCTGTCTCTGAGGTTTGGTTTAACACAGGAAGGAAATATATTATTTACGCTCTCATATTGTAAATCCCTGGTGTTGCTTAATTAGCGCCGCTAACAGTACCTACTTCATCACATTCCTTCCCTATGATTAATGACTATCATTTTGAAATCACGCAAATTCTTTTCAACTACAATGTCCAATCTCATTGATCATTTCTTACCGCTTGTTTACATTTTTAGTAGTGCGTAAATTATTTTTTCCTTTGCAAAACTCTCTCCTTGTACAACTAAATGAACCTATTGGAATAATTTCTCTCCCATTAGAAGATACACTGACAGACTAACATACTGATCCTAAGAGTGTCTTTATAAGCTATGAGATAAAATCTATTTCCTCTGAATGCCTCACTGGTCTCAAAGGGAAAGCTCAAAGACTAAAACGCTTAGCACATTTAGTCCTGGAACATTCCCATGCTATTTCCTTTACAGCTGGTGTAGGTATATACTTTGGCCACGTAATTGATAAAAAACAAAGGAAAGTGGGAGAGAGGACGGACTGAAATCTATGGAACAGGATGGTCAGATTCCCAGGCCTTCTTGTCTTCTCATTCTTATTTTGATACGAAAAAAATCCTTTGTACTGTCTCTCTGTTTTCCCTGTATTTAAAACAAATGGAAACTGTTGCTTTGTTTCTCAATTTCCCAAAACTCTCCACTTTTTCATGCAAAATAAGCGTGAGAAAATTCCTAGGCAGAGGACTCCGTCCCATCGTTATTCCCTCTTATACGCCTAACTCTACATACTATAGAGGCAAACAATAGAAAAGGTATAGGTTTATTTGTATACTTCTTTAGGTCAAAAGAAAAACACAACTTTATATCCTCCCCAGTTTACTTAGAGTACAGTTGCTCGGAAATTAACCAAGTCAGTGTGACCAAGTATTAACTTTGTTTATCATTCTAAGAGTGGAGCGCTGAAAGCTCTACTTTGATCTATTAAGCACATTTCTTAATTCCGGCTTTTCCACTTACACCAACTGAAACTCCTCCACTACTTTTACTTGATGTCTTTGACTTTTTGCAAACTTGCTATCTCAAGTATTATGTACACCTCACCCCATTTCCTCACTCCTCTAAAAGTGTGCCACATCCCCTTGAACACTTGAACTTCACCCAGTGAAGATTTCAATTGAGATTCTAAGAAGTACTAAATGAATTTTTTGGAACATTTCTTACAGAAAAATTCACCAGTCATCTACTCACAAAGTGATAAGTTCAATCTTAAGAAAATGAAATTCAAAAGATGGACCTTGAACTTTCTCCAGACTCTCACTTGAAAGTGAAAGGTGGGCTTTCTCCTTGCAATTCTTTCTCCTACTTCAGTGTGAAATGTATGCACATTGTATTTAAGAGTCAATGCCATGTAATTTTTAGAAAATGTAAATATTGTGTAGGAAGGCTTATCAAGTAAAAACATGAACTCTCATTCAAATCATGAAATGTAAACGAAGAAAACTGTAGGAGTATGTCTAAGTGCCTTGTATTTGAATTTGAAAGTACGTAAAAAAGTGAGGGAATGCGTGTTGAGTAGAGCAAGGCACTTCCGTGATTGAAGATCTCATGAATTCTCTTACCCCTCCAGACCACTACTACATTTATAAAGAGAAAAGTGAAATAATTTTGAATTCACATATATAAAATGCATGTATACATAAATAAATATAATAACAAGGCTTATGGGAAAGGGGAGAAAACTGCAGTAGCCACAAGCACGTTGAAGCACGTACTCCAAAAGCTTTTTGTACAACTTCCACTGCAACCAAATGTAAATTTAACTTTAGCACTTATGACGTTGCACTCCTATCCCACGTTCCGTACATACACGAATGAATGAGTCTCTCGTCCCCTCATAAAGTACAAGGGAAATTGGAAGGGATAACTGACGTAATATTGTGTGGTGTTATTTCAAAGGGTGCGGAGAAGTAAATGTGATGGTTTACTAGAGGAAAGTATTATATACAGATAGCTATACATAGCAGTACAGTATAGAGCCAAAGAAAACAGTTTTTGTGGGGGAAGGTTAACTGCCTCAATGAGGAAACTGCCCCCTTGAATTTTTCTTCAAAAAGCCTTTCTCGGGGCTGGGGTGCAGCTGAAACGAGCTTATATTTACGGACATATATCCCTAACTTCTGACCCTAGCAATAGATCCTGTGTGGAAAAACAAGAATTTATGAAGAAAAACGACTGAATTATACATGATTCGGACGAGATTGTATCCCCGCCTTGTTCTTCAACTCCCTTATATATTTATATGTACACACAAACGCATATATGTACATACGAAAAGAATATGCCCAAGCTTTTATATTATTGCCACGCTAAACTATTACCATGGTCGCATTACAAACTTATTCTCCTGCCCTCACTTTAGATTTCTTTCCCTCTTTTCTCTCTCTCTCTTTTCTCTCCCAATTTCCCCTTCACTTGTATTTACGTTTAACTTGTACAAAATAGGCGAGGAAAAAAAGGAGAGACCTTTAGTCACTTACTCACTCACTCACTCCCCGTGGTCACACAATGGAATAGGTGCAATCAACTCTCAAGTAGGGAATACAATCTACCATTATATACATATGGATGGAGGAACCACTCAAACTATAAGCAAAGTTTATTGGGTGGTATTTGTAAAATAAAAAAAATTCGGGTGCGTAACGAGAAAACTCAACTGCCCCTACTCCACATATAAACTCAACTATAAAAATCTACAAGCCATAAGATATATTAGCAAGCAACTTCTCCTTTATTATGTACCAAAAAGAAGAAAGTGTGTGGGAGAGAGAGAAAGACAGAGAGAGGTTTAGCTTCCTCGTACCAATTTTCTCGGAAAGGAAATACTAATACATAAACTTAAAGCCAAGATGTAAAGGGGGAGCTTGAGAGGGAAAGAGAGAGAGAGAGGAAGTAAGATAGAGCGAATACAAAAACAAGCTCTATGAGTCTTATCCGTTAGAAAAACTACACTGTAGGAGTAACCCCTTGCAAGAGAAAATGGTCTATGAAAGACATGGTCAACGACTGTTGTCACCATTTGTTTTCATTTTGACCATTGAGTGGAGCAATCCATGTCTCTGTGTAGGATCGAGGTGAGGTGGAAAATGTGAGAAAAAAGTCGTTCGTGTCCACTTACCAGATTGCATTTCCGGATAGTGAAGAGCGATTCCGTCCATTATGGAGGCACCACTTCGTCCTTTTCGGTTCACTGAGAAGATCTTGAAGTGAAATGTTCCATCTGCATCCAGACCCGTCAAGGAGAAAGTTGGCGTGCCTGATGTGAGGTTATATTGGAGACCCCGACGAACCACTGGGTATGACTGGTACGCTTCAAGGAGAAAGGATTGTGGAAGACCACCATCAAAACCCGCTTCGCACGTTATCTCCACTGACGTACTCGTCCGGTTAATTATACTACAATTTTCTACCGGCTGGGGAATGTCTGTAAAGAGAACATACTTTTTTTCATACATTTTCTCATTTGATTTCCACAACAAATCCATTAGTAAGTTTCCATTAAGGGGAGCCATAAAAAAAGGAGGGAACTAAAAAAAACTACAAAAATTGTTACCAAAAAGTGTGCAAATGTTGTGTTTCAAAAAGGTATATCTTTTGGCTCATTTACGTACATTTGTACTCCTACCTTTGTATATTTCAGAGATGTACGTGCATATTATTTTTTCTTGCATAACTGGCTATCCTTATTTAGTTTGTACAATAAATATGTATTTAAATATTGTGAGAGCCTGTAACACCAGAAGATATCCTTTCAAATATACGAGGAGTTACACGTAGTTTTGTATGGGCTTTTATATGGCATAACAAATATAACTCTACATACATGCATACAATATAGTAACTATAGTATATTCCTTACTATAGAATTTACATACATTTAATTAACTAGGGAAATTTTTTTGTAAAAACGGAATACAGCTGGGAGCAGAGCAGAAAAGCAAGCATGCAACTTGCCGGAAATCTTTTCACAAGAAACACTGTAAGTGAGCATTTTGTAAGACCAATTATTTTGTTAGCTGAAAAAAACTCTTGTTAGAAATATTTATACATGTAATATGTATACATATATCTGTAGAAAATTTTCCGCCCTTACATGTATACACAAATAGCCTGGAGGTTTTTTTCTTGATAAAATTTCTGCAATTCCCCACAGTTTTGCACAACTTCCAATTCCTTTTTAGCAACTGTCATAAACACTGTTGAAGTAGAACATGTGCTCGTTACGAGGAAGCGTAACTACAGAGCATTACTAGGGAAGGATATAACTGTACGTACATATATTTGATGGTGGTTTTGTGAAATAGAAGAGCAAGCTATTCAAATCCCTGTGCTTAAAGTAGATGTTAATATGTATATGTATAGGTATATGTGGAATCTCTGAAGTAGACACGAGGATCAATATTTCCTGTGGCTTTGCTATCTACGGATATATAATAATGACTAGACCGTAAATACTTGGAAGATTTGACCCAATTCCCTCCCAAAATTCAATCTCTACAAATAAGAATGAGCTGTCAAACAAATTGAAATAATGTATCATAACATGGAGAGATTCATAGGATCAAGTTGGTTTCAATCACCCTTGTGTATTGCGTACGTATTTTGCTTGTATGTGTATAAATATAGACTTAATGAATAAAACCTCCATAGAAATGAGATGGGATCAAAAGCATTTAAGGGGAAGATCTAGTATGATGATATTAGCAGTATATTATGTGCTATATAATAATATTTTGGGGATGATAATGTTACAAATATGTACTTCCCATTCAAATAACATATGGTGGATTCTTTTAAGATACTCTACTTTCATAATAAAGCCTGGAGCCGAGGCCAAAATTATATTCAACTCCATTAAATTTCCTCATATCTGCTTCCTTGTTGGCTCTCACATCTCCATACATGCCCTTTCCTTGACCTAACAAGTACTTTCTAACTTTCACCACGAAACATTTACCTCTCCTTTGAGAATACTAAATGTTTCCAATATGTGATGCTTTCAAAACTGTACTGTAAGTTTCTTTGTGAATAGTGCAAATATCCACTTTAATCAAATACATATTGTACATATTTACTCACATGTCAGTCCTTTGCACTTTTAAATGAAAATGTTACAATGTAAATTTGTAATTGATTAAAAAATTACATGTTTTGGAAAATATTCAATGTCAGGGATATTTTAGTGTCCTAACTTTATGAGTTTATTTTTAAATTTCGTCAAAAATTTAATACAGTTGAAATTTGTAGATTTTTTATGTACATGTTTGGGTTAAAATCCGTTAGTAAATTAACAATTTTATCAAAGAATTTGCAACGCCTTTGTAACAATTCAAACAAAGGTGAAATCCTTTCGGAAAAATTAATATTTTTACTTGAAAGAAAAAAAAGGATTTTACCTGGAACATCCAACATTTACTTGGTTTGTTCCATTATCTCAATTAATACTTTCTCTCTCTCTGTCTAGTCAAAATCCTATTAGAATTTTACTTTCTGCATTTCCAAATATATCCAAACCCTATTAACTTGAGAGTTTCTCAAGGACAATACGAAGGACTAAAAAGGAGGGCTCCTACAAAGTAAATAAAATTAGTTGGAAACTTATTCAAGCTCAGTTGAGTTGCATTAGTCTCTATTGCTATAAACATACGTATGTAATACATATAAAGTAATTTTATCGACCCACACACTTTTATACATAAAATGCAGAGAATAAGTATCGGCGTCCCAGAATCAGCTAAAATTTCAATTGCGAAAAAAATCCTTGAAGGAATGTAGGAGAAAGTCTTCATCTCAAAAAGAGAAAAGAAAGAGGAAGAAAAGTTTCCAGAAAAAGCTATGTAGGAGTAGATGCTGGTATGAATGAGTACCTATTAGACTTGTCGTAGTCCTTCCTGCATGTCTGTGTGTGGTATTAAACCGAACAAATTAAAAGCAAATAATTTTGAGGGAAAGTGAAGGGAAGTCTTGTAAAAGGCTTCTAACGGGAAAGCTTTGCTTTGAACGAACAAGTTTGAACGTTTCAAAAGAAACATGAGCTTTCTCCAAGCAAAGATTTCATTTTGGTTTTAATCATGGGATGACAGCTGAATGAGAAGGAATAAGATCTCTCTCTCGCTGTAAGTAGTAGACCTCTTGGAACTTTAAATGCATTTATATAACATGTTCTCTCGAGACTTTCTCTTTTATAACTTGTTATAGTGACCATGATATTCTTTAGCTTTTCCTCTCTCTCTCTCCGAGGAACATTCTCATTTGAAACACATCATCTGTACAGAAATACATACATGCAGTTTTACTACATTCACTTGCATTCGCTCCACTGAAGAAACTCGAGATATTTCTAATGCTTGAATTTCAAACACTAGGAAGTCCAAAGCTTTTGAACGCTCTCTTCACTTTACTGTGTAACAATATTCTCTCGGTCCGTACGTAGGAGTAAGAAAAACCTTTTCTATTCTATAATTAATACTTATATATAAATTTATATGCACATACACACACATTATATACATAGTTTCCCTGGATTTAATACAGGTTGCGGGATTGGAGAAAGTCCTCATGTCTGGAAAAAAGGAAAGACGTGAATTTCCAAGAACGTCGAGATAGATAGGGTCTTTATCTGAGTGATTAAGGAAGCACGTAGGATTCGGTTGACGATTGTCGTATTTTACGATGCGAAAACCTGAAAGTCGTAAAACTGAGTAGGAGGTGTAAAGCAGGAATGTCGAATAGGTTTTCGTGTGATGAGAATTGAAAGTAAAAAAAGAGAGGGAGAAACGAGGAAGAGGACGGAGCAGCTTCAGTACAATTTCTTATATACAACTGACAAGGAGAGAAAGTCGGAGAAAGTTATATAGAAGCTATAAAGACGACTTTCTTTTAACTCCCCAACTCCTACTAACCTATTCCACCGACATGGTGAATCCCTGCTTTAATATAAGGCTCAACACCCAAATACATGGACTCTCAAGCTTCCATGCCAACTTTTCTCTCTCTCTCTCTCTCTCTCTTCCTTTAGCATAAAATGTTTTCACGTGTATCTATATCTCTTCAAACATATGCTAAAATTTCCCAGAACTTTCTCTCCCCTGCACTTTCCATATCACTGACCCAATCCCATACAAAGATTATTTATTTTTAACGCTACTGTATCTCTTGACATTCTCACAGTGTTTTCAACATCCATCATATAGGAAAAGGTGAGGGACTTTTATGATACCAAAGAGAACATCTACTTTCCCTTGCACAGCGTCTTTATAAAGCTAAGTGACAAAAAATCAGATGTTCACAAAACCACGTATTTTTTTCAAATTTTTCTCATTAAAATACTTTTTGTCTTTTAACAATAAATTTGATTAAAGTTTTCTCCATATTTGAAAGGAGGAATTCCTTCCAAAGATTTTTGCCCAATTTTTTTGTATGAATGTAGGAACTTTTTATGTAGGCATGAAAAAAGTGTGAATTTGATGAAAATAAAAAATGGGTGTGCGTGAATAACTACAGGAGCGTAGTTGTGGTTAATGAAGGATCAATGTATGTAAATGTGGTAGCCGTTAAAAATGCAATTAAAAAATGCTTTATTACTCTCCACCGTTTACTTCTAAGCTTCCTTATACATCCATGATTTATGTACTCTTACGAGTCTTTACGGGACTGACTGTATAGTGAGAGGAGAAAGGATATAACAAGCGCATAAGTAATATTACACTGGTGCGTATATAGAGCATGGGAAATTTCTTAGAGTTGGAATGCAAGAGATATTTCTCGTTTAGTGGTAAAATCCAGGACCAGAGAAAAGTACATAGAAAAACATAAATTATCTCCAAGAGCCTTCACCCAGTAGAGTTTCTTTCTATACATAAGTGTGAACCCTGGCGTGGGTTCAATGCTTTGCTCACATACACACACCGTGAAAGTATTGCACGTATCACTTGCAAAAAATATGAGCGCATAGTATAGAAAAGAGGGAGAGAGAAAAGAGTTCTACGAGAAAACTATGGAGGAAAGAATAAAAATGTGAAGGAGGAAAAATGTCGCAATTTGATATTGCATGTAGAAAGGTCGTTAAATCAACTTTTGGTCTGCTTATGTCCCATATTACAACTATTGCAGCAACAAACCAGTCCAGTATAGGTAGTAAAGGTTCTAAAAGAGAGAGAGAGAGAGAGGAACGAAAGAAAGTGGGAAAACCGTGGCCTGGTATTTTTGCAAGAGCCAAAGAAAAAAACCTCCCTTCCCTCCACCGTCTCTCCACTACGCACAAAGTCATCTGAGCCAGAATCCGTCGAGCATATTTCACTCTCTGGCCAAAAGTTTATGGCGCAATTTTAGGAAAATTATCCATGCACTCTCTGCTTTATGTAATGTAATATCATATCTTACCAGGACGATTAACATTCGACAGGAGTCGTGTTTTACTCTATGGAGAGAGAAAGAAGGAGTCATAACTGGAGGTGTGTGTATTTATATAAAATTTTTGTTACACTCTTGTAATACATATCCATCGGATTTCTCTTCCACACCAATTTCTATTATCTTCTAGTTCCGCCGGCTGGTTCCATTTTATTCATTCGTCCTTAGTACTTTGTCAAATTTATTCATAATAAACTTCTATACTTCCGGAATTAACTGCAAAATAACTTGTGCATTGCACATGGCTAAGGATTTAATATGTAGTGTACGTAAAAAACAATACAATTTTAGTATCAAGAAGTCCCATCAAAGTTGAATGTACCATTGGAATTATTTTCCCATTAATTTTCATTACATTGCAGCTCTAATTTAGCCAAATTCCTTCGCAAATTCATATACTTAATTTTTATACCACGCTCCCAAAATCAATGGAAGTGACAAGGGAAATTAAAAGGATAAATCAATAAAAGGAAAAATGGTAGCGAAATTCCTACTATTTATGTGTTTTTTTTTTCAAGTGAAAAATGGGGACACAAAAAATTGCGAATTAATTCCCACCTTTTATCACTGTAACTATTTTACATGGAAATAAATAAATGTCTTACAAAACGCTCAATGTAGTCAATGATAGCGAAGCTCAAATAGACGAATAAGGTGCAAAAGAAGCTAATAATTTCCAAATGTTTTGATAAAAATATTAATTTTATCTCCTTTTTCAAAATTTAGCCCAAAAGCCATGAGTACTATTTAAAATGGATTTTGTCGAGTATGATAAAACGTGTGTATACGTAAAAGTGGGGAATATTATTGGTAGTAGTAAAATAAAAGGTGGGAAAATTAGTGCTAACCTGCGGGTACAAGTTGGTAAACACAAGGTCTTTCAGCATTGCCGATGGAATTGGAAGCCCAACATAGAATAGTTCCAAAGTCCTCCTCGGACCGAATGTGGTAACGGAGTAAACTTTGAGAGCCATCGTTAGTATAAATCTCAGGAGCTAAGTCACTATTCTCTCCCACAGTGTTTGTATGAGTCCAGTAAAACTTGAGATTATTGGGAAGTGCGTCCATCTCACAACTTATGTTCACATCTTCGGATCTGGAAGCTGCTAAAATTACGGCATCTGATCCTGACAACTCTGTCTGACATGCTGGAGCATCTGGAAAAGTGAGAAAAATATATAAATCCTTCAGACTCCTTCACCCAATTTCCTAAACAAATGCAATTTAAAGAAACTCTCAGCCCATTTCCCTTGTTTTATTATGCCACAATTTGGCTTCTCCATGAGTGAAAACATATTTTTCCATCTTTTGAAATAGTATAGATATTCACAAAATACAATGAGATTTCCCAAAAAATTAATGTGAGAAAATAAATAGTGAAATTGAGTAAATACTTACACATGATTTCCAGACGAACTTCATTGCTGAACCCAACGCCTTGCTCATTGATGGCTTTGCAAGAATAATTTCCTGCTGAAGGTCGACTCACTTTCTGCAGCACCAGACTTTGATTGCTTAAAATAACTCCAGAAGTCCGATTGTGCTGAAGCATGACTCCCTGGAAAATAAAATATCATTTGATTCTTAACATTCTCTATGCATCCGTGGGATTTCGCTATATGCACAAAGCAATGCCTTTCATTCATTATTAAATTATTCAACTTGTTATCCTCTAAATTTTGCAAACGTTCTTCAATATTTTTCATCTGGCTGAAATATTTTGATGCTAAACACTCTCTCTCTCTCTCTCCAATTCCGTTGAAATGTTAATGTAAAACATTGTTCCAAGTTAAATTTCCCCTTCCATTCACTTTTACTATAATGTTCATAATTGCTAAAACCCTAGGAATTGTAACGTTTCTGTGTAAGTGAATATTTCACTCTACTCTATTAATGTGAGTGTATGCTGTAGTGAGTGTGTAAGGGATTTCTGTTTCAAAATTTTACCCTTGCATGATATTTATGTTTAATAATTTTACTGCAGCTCAACCATTTCCAACGTTACGAATATGTTGAGACTCCAGAGGATTTCCCGCTACATATAAAATCATTGCAATATTTGTATTTCTCTTATTCTCTTTGATCTCGTAATAAGTTTTAGCTTTTATGTAATTAAACAGATTCAACATTTGCATTTTAGCTCTTCATGCTTGACTTCCCTTACAATTTATCCCTGTATGCATATGAACGTAGCTACATGGAAGGAGGATTTTCCGCTGGTTTTGCCTCCCTTGTATATTTGTGTAAACAATATAATTTGAGGGAGTAATTGGAACTTTACTCATTACCCTTAATTTATTTTTCCAACTTGTGCATTCATCTATGTGTATGTTAACGTTAAGGTTAGACAATTTTTTAGTGTTTTCCCAATTTCCTAGTCCATGCTGTTTCACTTGTCAATTATTACAGTTGTGATACTTTTGAAATACCTAACCTTGAGAATATAAAAAGCATTGCACTGCCTCTCTCTTTAACTGTTTTTACGCAAAGCGGTGAAAAGAGGAGCAAAATGAAGTGATGAAGGTGATGAAGGATTTTAAAAGGTACAAAAAAGTAGAGATTAATTTAAAAAGACAGAAAGAAGATTCAGGAAAAATGGTTGAAAAACGGAAAAAATAGAATGCATTTTTCTTGTAAATCCGAGGCAATTAAATATTTACATGAAAGTATACGAAGGACCAGAAGAGGAGAATAAATGTGAAAATAAATTTGAAGGAAAAGTAACTTTTTGGACTGAATTTCCCATGAAAACTTGGATGAATTTCTCCCTCGTTGAATCTAAACTTTGTGATTGCTGCAGGTAAAATGTGGAGTTTATTTATGTTTATGTTACTTATATAGTATTATCCATTCCAACATCACATATATGCATGGTATTACAGATGTATAGATATGTATGGACGTACCCTATAAAAGTACAGGGACGTAGATGCTAGTGCAAGTCACGAATTTTTTATTTGCTTTTGGGAATGTGTTCTACAAATTATTTTGGCCATTTTGTTATAATGTGCCTACTACACTGCAAATTCACATTTCTTCTATAAAATACTATATGTATTTCTCTATTTCTCGTACATTTCATAAATATGAACATGTTCCTACAAATAATGCACAGAAAATATGCATACAGGGAAAAATGCACATGTAAATGTGCAAAATACATGCAATCTCCATTACACAATTATGACTGCAAGGAGTTTCATATAATAATTTAGATATTACGAAAATTATTTTTTTTTCTTTGGAAATAAAATCCCCTTAAAATTACTCCCAAACACTTTTCTCCACTTATTAATACATTAAGAACTTAACCTCGTTTTTTTTCTTAGTTTTTAACCCTATAATGTTTTATTTACATATATGAATAATTGTATATCACTGCACTACTGGAAGCCCTCAATTTCTCTTTCTCTCGCTCTACCCATCTACTCCAGCCAGTCCAGCCTAAGCTTAAGTTAAAGGAGTTTATGCAAGACTGAATACAAAAAGATCAATACAAAATGTACTCGTGCAAGGAGGAGTACTGTAAATACTTTACTCCAAACAGCTGATGCTTATTTGATAAAGTAAGAATCAAAGGATGATGGTATCAAGGAAAAATGCATATCTTCCACAAAGATTTCCCCCTTCTTTGAAATACATAATAGTGTACATGGACGTCAATATAAAAAAAACTCTAGCTACTTCTCCTTACCTAGAAAAGTATAGCTACCGTCCATAGAGGATATTCAAAGGAATGAGAAAAAACAAGAGCTCACAACATAAATGTCAAGTCACGCAATAACATTTTATGAAACATATGAATGTTCTATTTTATGATTTCATTGGCATACGGAATGTGAACTCAAACTGTTGAGCAACTCTTGAAACATAATCCTTTACTATATCTATGTGTAAGCCCCAAATAGGAAAAAAATTATTCTTATGCAGTAACCTCAAGAGAACAGGTTCAATGGCATTTGTATATCACATAAATGGAAAGGCTTGATAGTCTTTTACTATTCCTCCTACCTATGTAATAGCTTGAATCTCTCTTTTCTTTTATAGCGCCCTATATTACACCATGTATCAATGAAATTACTATTTTAATTCAATTTATAGTATTAAATATTCTTAGAAATCCGTCGGATACAAAAACCTGACTTTGCATAAAAAATCGTGCTATTTTTTTACCCACTATAGTATTTTCTCCTCCCTAAAATTTATTTCGGATGATTCTTTTTTTTAAACTTGGCTCTTATTTACGTGGATATAAATATAATAGAGTGTATTAATATGTCTATATATAAATGGGGGAGCAAGCAGTAAAAAACATTGGGAAGGGGAAGTTTGAAAGAGCATGTTAAATATATCTTATTGGTTTGCAATTGAGAAAGCTAAAAGGAAGAAAGTTCAATAAACAAGTTATGTAATAGCTATGGAGGTATACAGTACGTTACAATGTATTAGCTCCAAAAAGAGAAAACACAATACAGTAATAATTTTTCAAATAAATATATATTTATATAGATATACATACATGTATAGATACTGTGTAGAGAAGGCACATTAGAAAAGGTCTGGAGTGTTGGAGTAGTAGAAACGATAGTAACATAAATAAAATAGGACGGTGTGACTAAGGGAGTCGTAAAAGGTACAGTATGGATTTAGACCAAGTGAAAGTCCATGGTGATAAGTTGGAAGGAAGGAGTAAAGTGGAATAATAGTAAGGACGACTGTATATAAGATATAATAAAATCACGTAAATCAGAGCCTAGCAACTATTCTCCTTTTCATATTGATTTTATTGTCACCATTTCCCTACATTCATGAACACTTCCTATTCCTTTACTTATATTTATGAGCTTTCCATTATTCGAAAGTAAGTAGCGTCATTTCGTAAATCTCCCTTATACTTACATTTCTTCCTTTCTCTCTCTCTCACTCCCTCTCCCAGACTACCACTTCCCTCTCACCTTGTACTAAAATATAATGTGCGTGTATATTGTTATTACATTTATTCCAATAGAAACTATAAGCACGCATATGTATTATAAAGTGTAAGAGGGGAAAGTTGAGCTAGAATTACTCTAATGTTCTCTGGATTCAAATTCCTTTTTAACAGAATTTTTTTACAATTGTTAAAAATCACTAGGACCTTTGTAAATGGATGCATATAATTCCATTGCACTCCCCTGTAGTATAGTAATTGCGTACAGGAAAGGCTCTTCTTTGGTGAGTCTCTTTAACCTACGTTACTATCTCTAATGCATTTAATCCATAGTAAAATCAAAGAGAAAGTTGCTTATACTAATAGAGCTTCTATCATCAGCTCCAATAAAAATGCATACATGTATATCTACATAGATAAAATCATGCCAAAGGCTGGGATTATTTTTTCTTTCAAAGGAACCCATACAAAGTACGATATGTATTTGTAGTTGCGGGAGAAAGGAGAAGATAATTTGGAGGATGAGCTCCCTTGAATTTCTATTTTCTCTTGATGGACTTGATTTGTTTTATTCTCTTCTTAACTTTCTCCTAATTGCTGCCTGCTCTAAAGAAACCTCACGAGAGAAAAGCCTTTTCCTCAAAGATTGACCTTTTTCATGACCTTCCCCCAGGAAACTATCCGAGGTTTTTTCTCACCTTATTTTTAGTTCATGTTGAGTGTCAGTCTCTGACTTGGAGTATATTACATTATTTTATGACTTACAAGCATCAATAAATTTGTCATGATCGGGATTTTATGTAGAAATTTATTAGTTTAGTGTAATATGTACATATATCTAGGTATTTGTTGTAGTCTCGGAAATTTTCGCACCTCCGTGATAAAAAAAATCCAAAAGGGAAAAAAGCTTGTGAAAGAATATAAACAGTTGGAAAATATATGGAAACGTCTCCCAAGGTCCTACTATATATTCTCTTGTATAAAATGAAACTTGTACGTGTCAAAATTTAATAGAGCTTTTCATGCTCATGACGATGGAGGAAGAGAAAGTCATGAAAAAATAGGAAAAAAGCCTAGGAGTTATACATACATTGATGCTTATTGTTTTCAAGCCTGACTCCTCCTATCTTCCCTCTATACCTACATACGCCTAACTTGTGATCAGTGATCAGAGAAGCGGTAGAAGTGCCTTGAGCTGAATATCTTTCCGAGCTCTAGAGATAAGAATTTCGAGAGAGGGAAGAGAGAAACGCGTGGAATATGTACTCACGTACTTCCGCATGTTTTACATGCATTGAGAGTAGGAGGGAGAGAGGATGGAGAAGGAAGAGAAGAGAAAAAAACCTGCTTCGTCATTCCGCATTAAGTGTCAACTAAATCAGGATGTGGCATGTGTTTCCAGCCATGGGGAAAAACAAGAACGGCGTAATCCTGTAATCTGGAATTTTCGCACATAACTTACAAGTACATAATCCAAGGCTCCGGATTTGATCAAACTTGTCTTTAAAACTGGCTTAGGCTCAACTCTCTACAGACTCCTTTCACCAAAAGGATAGATGCTTTCTCTCAAAAAAAAGTCTCAACATTCTTAAATAGTAATTTTAAGCTCCAAATACCCCCCCCCCCTCTGTTTTTTCTTTGTAGAATGAAAGGAAATATTAGTTGTGAATTTACACTGACTTTTCTCTCACTTTCACCTTCTTTCGGTCAGAACATATTAGAGAAAGTCTTTTGAGAGGTGCATATGTTTTTCTATATACATTTGTTAGCACCTTACAATAATATTATTATGGGATTTTATATATAATTTTCATACATGTCTAAAATCATTTAGAAACATGCCAAGAGAACTGTAGCACCTCTGAACAAACATAAAGCAACATGGTTGATCCTGACTTAACTCTATAAATCACCCACCATGCTTGAAAAAGTATTACACACGCCTTGTGTCCCACACACACACACACACAACGCACACAGCAGCATCCTTTCTTACACAGTTCTCCTTCTTCTCCTCCACGACAATAACTCATGCGAAGGACCAACTCAAAAGTGAAAGGAACCTGTATGTCCAAAGCATAGGATTTATGCATTATACCCGTACTTTCATCCTTCTCGCAACATACCCATGGCACTTGGTGTGTTCCAAAATGTCTTATATTATACACGCTTTCACAGCTCCAATGATTTTTCATGTCTATATAGAATATATATAGATATACCTTTTTACACATAGATGGAAAAGCCATTCCAAGAGGAAAAATGCTTGTAGTCAAGCGGAGGAAAGGAGAGAAAAATTAGGAGGAATGAAGAGTAAGGTAAACATTGGGAAGTTGCTGGGACACATATTATGTACATATGAGAGGGGAAAGATACGAGAATCTACTAAATCATACACAACACTATGGGTCTTTTATTGTTTACACTTACTGGCCACTACATCTACTTCTCCTCTGAGTTAGAACCAATAAATGTGTTCGTCCTATGTTGAAGTTCTATATATATAGTTTACGTGCTACATACAACAAAGAGCAATATTATTCAGCGTCGGGAATCTACCCCAGGCGGTGTAAACAACTTGAGTTGGATCACACATTCAAATAGGAAAAAATGTGACTCTTTCGGGTTTCCCAAATTCTCCGTCGTCGATACCTATACGTCTGAGTGGCATTGTTAGCTATACAATTCAATACAATTTGTCTAGAATAATAGTGCGGTGGCTGGAATTACTGGATGAGCAAATTGCTATCAAAAGGTCTTGTATAGAAAATGTATAGTGGCTTTTTCAAGAAGAGTATAGAGATACATTTATGATTGAACCCTTCACGTGTGAAGGAGAGTGTGTAAATAGATACATACAGGATATACATACATAGTGAAATGATGAAAAGGAAGAAAAAAAATCTTACATTGTGATACCATGATAGCTTCTCATGCGCGGGGTTTGCTTTGATGATGCACTCAAAGTAAACGTCGTCTCCCTCCTTGATGTCATTTGGATTGAGTGAGGACCCCATACGAAGAGACAATATAGGAGAATCTGAAACAACATATGAAAACGAAGGGATATCAGTGTCAAATATCAACTGTAACTTGTTTCCCATGAAATGTCAATAAATATCATTATCACGCCCATAATACAAAATATAGAAACTATAAATTATAACAATGGAAACTCATTTCAGGGGGCGAATTCATTTTCCATGAAAATTCCCATTCCTGAAAATCCATTATTATTTGGAAAAAATAAACATGAATCGGTATTTTGAAACTTTTCTCAAAATCACATCAAAGCTTATTACCGCTCTAAATCCTTATATTTGATTTTCACTATAGAATTTAAAAATTCTTTACAACTTTCTTTATAATTGCGTGTTAAAAAAACCTGTACAAGACTGGAAGTGTTAATGCCTGGGTTTTGAAATCATTTGCATTGAGAAAAGAACTGGAGAAACGTGTCTTGCATCGGCACACGTAAACGTATTGCACCCCACAATGATATGACAGGAATAATTCCCCAGGCGCATTAATGGATTGAATCGTGACGACAACTGGGAACAAAGAATCCTCGAAATCATGAGCAAAAAGTGGCAAGACGTGATAACAAAAGATAGTTGAGTTAAGCTTAGAAAGAAAGTATGAGAGAGAGAGAAAAAAAAGGAATCTTGGAAAGTTGTAAACAGAAGGGAAAAACACTATGCAATCATAAAACTAAGGCTTATTGTATCATGTACCAGAGAAATTTAAAATCCATACACAAATTGCTTATTTGAGAGACTCTTCATAGATTTCAACGAACAAGAGAAGCTGAGGTATAGACAAAGCTCTATAAATCTGGAGCTGTAGCCATAAGACAATGACAAAGACCCAAGTACTCTGAAAACGCAGATGATGTTTACTTTCACACACAATGGTTTTAGATTTTCCCCATGTTTGAGCAAGATTGTTTTAAAATAAGATTGTTTCATCACTCTCTTTCTCTCGTTCTAGTGGCCTCAATGCATGTTGGGATTTCACTCGTCTTAGTTTATTTCATTTTATTCTCCTCCTCAACCCAAACTGCATCCAAACTTTCAACTAAGATTTTTACTCTGCATCTTTTCACATACTACATAGTTCATTATGTATAAAAGAAAACTTGATGAAGCTTTTCAACTAATGTAGAGTGTTTTCTCGTCTATTTCTATTATTTGTGGAAGTAGGATTGGAATGCAGGATTTCTATTGGTAAGTAAAAAGGCTTCAACTTAAAAAAGCTTAGTGCGCACTTAAGTAAATTATTTTCACGGTTCCCTGACCATCACACAAGTAGTAGCACACTCACATAAGCAGGGAACGGATACTTATGAATACTGATAGGAAAAAATACATATGACGTTTATGTTCTCAAATATACGGGACAAGGAAATCCTTTCAAAATTCCTCTGGAAATTTATTCAAGCGAAACAAACAAAAAAACATGGGTTGAAAAACAAAAGAAAAATAACTCGAAGAAAAAATAAAAAATGTCCTGTTCAATTTTCAAGTGTAGCTGTTTACACAACACTGCGGAGTTGTCCTACATGCAAAGAATTAATACATAAGAAAAATATACATAACATATCTCAAAACATATTCCTCCTGGTTTTATCTCACATATGGTAGAACACTTTATTTAGGAGATAGAATATAACATTTTTTTGAAAAAGTATTTACTTGAAAATCTTGTTAGATCCCTAGAAAAACAATAATCCAATGGGTGCTCTAAACAAATGACAAAAACTCAATAGAAATTCATGCAAAACCACTTGAGAATATTGTGTGAGGGAGGGCTCCGTAGAAATGGATCCTGGTCCAAGAACATATAAATGCATGGGTAAATCGAAGGCTGAGTAAATGGCAGTGGAAATGTAAATGTTCCATTTACCACGTTGGCCTACACTTTCTCCTGGACTTTCTCCAGCTTGTGTATAGACATTGGCTATACTAGTATATGCGTTTACCCACCAACGGAATTATATTTCCACGTCTTTTGGATCGGAATCCAAAATCAGAGAAAGAAGAAATTCTTATCGAATTTTCTCCTTACCTCGGCGAGAATCCCTTGAGTGAAGTTCAAATAGTAAGAACACACCTCACAAACTCCATCTAAATCCTCGCAAATGTGCGTATATTGTATCGAGAGAGTAGTAGCAATAATTCCAAAACCACTAAATACGTGTTTGAGATACAAGATCAAAACATGCTCCAGGATACGCATATGTACAAATGCATTCACATACATTGAGAATTTCTCACGATTCTCTCTCTCTCTCTCACTCTCAGAAAACGCTTATAACCGCGACCTTCCATAGGCTGAGCCAATGTATAGAGAAAATCTTAAGAAAAGCCTTAGGTGGGATTCATCTGCTTTTTAGTTCATATTTGGTTCGTGGTTATTCCCAGCATCCATGTAGGATTCAACTTCATGAAAGATATGGATATACTATTTTTGAATTCACTCGGCTATTTTTTTATACGACCAACATGTTTGTGTGTATTATGTACATATGAGTCTTCATGTGTTTACTTAAATTCATATAGTAACTTTTTCCTATATTTTCATAAGGTGGGTCGATGCGTAGGAAAATAATATTATAGATATGTACTTTCACCACACTTTCCCTCACGAGGAGGATTAGGTTGGTTGAGACAGTGGAGGCCATCAGCGGAGAGAGAGGGACGGAGTTGGTGAGAGAAATAGAGAGAGAGAGAAAGACGAAGGAAAAACATGAACAAATTTCCATCGTATTCCCAATAAGTTCTTGGCCACATTTCCTATCACGTTCTCTCTCATACCCAGATTAGAACAATGCTCTTACAAATCGATTGCCGAAATAAAATTAAAGTATATATCTTGCAGAACCCACACCATACCACACTTTCACTCATGCTACGCTTTCTCCTTCCCTTCCACATGCCGCTAGCTTCCCTTTATTTCACACACATTTTCGAATCAACACTCTTCCAGTCACTCTTTCCTAAGTATAACGCTTGAAATGATGAAGGAATGAAACCCGAGGAGAGAACAGACCTGAAATGGAGCTAACATATTTCCCAAATATGTATTTAGTAGAGCAAATATATAGAGATAGAGAGTCTGCAGATTATTATTATAACTGACAATCCTTTAGCTCCCACATTGCTTTCTCCCAGGCTTTTACATGCATAAGGTCTAATGCCAACGCTACACACTACTATTTTCTGGAGTACCATATTATAACTAACATATACAAAGTCTCCAAACCTTTTCATATATTGAACTCAATTTCTATCTACATCTACTTGAAAATGATATAATCTCCGCTCTGGATTTACTCCCGCTTGTAATCAATACTTAGGCACGGAAAATCTTTAAACCATCTCTTAAGATCAGTTGCGATTTCATAAGATACATTCATACAGGAAATACCCAAAGCAATCTATTTGGGCACATGATCGTCTCCAGGAAATCTTGTGCTCCTTTAAACTATATATATACATACAATCACCAAGAGCTCTCCTTTCCTTACGGGTACTTAAGTGGGACAATTTAGCAAGCGGGATTTCTTTTACCCGTACTATCCTCCAAATCTAATGACAGCTTGCATAAGATAGACGCGGAAGTAAGAAAAATATAGATACATATAAACAAAAAATGGATGGCCCTTTTCAAACATCATTCAGATTTTCATCAGTTTCTTTTTTATTCTTACCGGTGCAGTGCCACAGATAAGAGAAAGTAGGAGGAAGAAAATTATAATACAAAGCAATGAAGGAATTTTTGAAAATTGTAAAATAACAAAGAATGCTTAAGTATAAGATGTCTTATCCTACCCATAGTTATAAATATATAGCGCTGAATACAATGTTTTAGCATTTTTCGTATCCTTTTGAAAATGCAAAGGAGAAAGTGTAGGGGAAAGTATAATAGAAAGTAAAGGGGAGGTATAGGAAAAAGTATATGAAATGGAATTTAATATAGAGAAAGCATATATGGAGAAAGTAAATCCCTCAAGAATTTGCTACCCATTTGAATGTGTACATATAAAACGTTACCGCAAAGAAGATGAGGAGAAGGAGAAGAAGAAGAAAGAAAATAATTGAGAATTCTCTTCCTAATGATTTCACAAGAAGCAAGAATTCCGATTGAGACAGACGACGACAGGCTGTAGTATGCGGACGTTTGTAGTGCCACGGAAAGAAAAACTAAGGAGCTTTTCTCAAGAGACTCTAAACGATTCAATGAGACGGCAGGCTTCAAACACACACACACTTACTTTCTCTCTCTCTCGCTCTTTCACATGCATACAACCTACTCAACTCATCCATGCCAGACTCTGACGATAGATATAGAGACTCCCTCACGGAACACTGGAAAATAAAACCCTGAGATGCTACCGGCTGGCGTTCTTTCTTCATTCTTCTCCAATCTCCGCTTTTCTCCTAAAACAATTATTCAAAGACTTTTTCCTCTCTTCTTTTACTCCTCTTTTCCCCTCAATCCTCCTTCATTCAGGTCTCTACTATTATCCTCTATTTATTCCAGCTTTTCCCATCCCACTTTCTCCCCTATAACTCCTTTTCTTCTCCTTGAAAATAGATATACATGCAAACTTCACTATACCCAACTCTCCGGTGACAATCTCTGTGAATTATCATGTGCCAAATCTGAATCCCGATTCCAAGAATCATTTTCTACTGTTCAAAACGATCACACAAGTTTTCCTCTCTCATCTTCCCAGAATAACTTGCTTAACCTAACCGTTTAACTTTTATCCCTAACTTTCTTTTTTCTCTTCTTTTTTATAACTATACACCTACATTTTTCCCATTCATACATACATAGAAAATGTCTGGCACAAACAAGAACTTGGGACAGGGGCAAAAGAAAGTTGGAAAAAGTAAAAAAAAAAATTCTTGGCCAAGCCAGATGGAAAAAAATAAGAATAAGAAATAAAAAAGAAGTTCAAGTGTAAAATCACTGAAAGGTATTATTCATCGGTGAGGTTTTTTTCCAATCTTAATACTTAACGTTTCCAATACATATTCAATGTGTATGCATCTAAACTTATATTTTCTCAACCGTTCAATCCCTTTCTTTGCTCCTCGGCTAAAATGGGACGGTCAATTGTCAATCGTTTGTATTCATGAGAAAACTTTCCATGACTTCACTACTATTCTTCATGCATCCTCTCAACTGTCTATATATGCAAGGTACAAAGCCCGATCTCATTTAATGGTTTGGCTAGTAGTCACAGGGACATGGGATCTGATCTCGGATCTCAAATTTCCAACTTATGACTATCATCCAAAAAATACCTTCCCATTTATTTACTAGTGGTAGTTTTTACCTAAGTATATTTTCATCCACGACTGCGCCAACATTTTTCATATAAATTGCTCTTTCCTTGCCTTCATACAGTTACATACATTTATCTCTGTATGTCGATACCACGGGATGGGAAAATTTGGTGAGAAATAGCAAGTGCTATTACAAGAAAAATAGGAATCTGTATGCTAAAAGCTACCAAGCTTTATGCCATTTGGGCATGTAAAGATATAAAATGAAGATTTTAACATGACAGTTTTTAGATGGACATTTCAGCGCACATTTATTACGATGGATTTTTCCGGAATGATCTGAGCCTCAATTGGTCCTTCAATTGGAAATTGCATTTGTATTAAGCACTTTTTCTGCAATGGACATTGTAGGATTAGAAGGAGAAAAAGGGAGGAAATTCCGTGGATTTTTCCAACTACACTACATTGCCCTTTCACGTGTACATCATCCACTTCATACACACTCCCGTATGTAGAATAAGGACTAGTATGTAGATTATAGGAGGAGGGGTATTGCACGGGTAGAATAAGATTTGGATGCAATAACTAGAGCTGATTAAGAATTTATATAGGTAAATATATTATCTGTTGCGTAAAAAGAAAGTCCTTCCCAAGTTTATTGGATATAGGAGAAAGGATTGACATAGAAAAGTCTAGGCTAAGTATTCTTTTTGCATTGATTAAAGCTAGCAAAATCCATACTATGTTACTAGAGTATTTTTCTGTGTTTGGCTGGAAGCAAGTAAATAAGAGGAAGCAGTTGAAAAGATTGGATGGTACCAGGGAAAGTTAAATTTTTCTAGCATATTCTTTCTTCTACCGTTTATAGAAGGAATGGAGAAAATGGAAAGTAAGAATATTATTGAAAGAGAATAGATTGAAGAAAGGACTATACGTACAAGAACATATTGCTTCAAGGCACCTTTCCCCAATTTCCCAATGTATTCAAATGGTTTTGAAAAATCTCTGTGAAATGGCCCTTTAGCTTTTTCTCTCCTATTCTACTTTTATTCTATTACCTTTTTCTCTTTCTTCTAAGTTTTTGTTTCTTCTTAGTTCTTGTTTCTAGGTTAGTCAAATAATATGTTGAGAGAAAGAGAAAGGGGATGGAGAGAGAAAAGATAAAGGAAATGTAGAATTCGTTACATTTCTTTCAATTTTTCCCAAGGAATCTTTCCCTTTACTTGCTCATTTCATTTTTCAGCATGCATCTCCCTCTCATCTTGCTCTCTTTTCGGCTTAATCAGAATTTTGATATAGACAGAGAAAGTAAAAGTGCTTATTGGATTCTTATTATGTGTTATATACAGAGAGAGAGGAGTGGATTATATGGAGGATATGACAGTACTTTCTCTCACAGTCAGATTCCTTTCTTTGGGTTACAGTAACCGTGTGTAAGTAAGGCTTGGAGGAGGATGAAAGTAAGTACGTAGATAAAGGAAGTTGGAGTGTTCATAGTACCTACGACTTTCTTTTTGTGGAAAATAGTCCTTGAAGATCCGTTCCTTTCCTAGTTTCTCCAGATTTTCTCATTCTACCTCACCCTTTGACTCTTGTTTTTTTCCAGTGGAATGGTGTCATATATAAAGCCCTGTCAAAAGCAGAGGAACGTGAGGTCACGAATTCACTCTTTAATCCAAGCTCATTGTGACTGACGGAGGAAATTGCATTTCAAGTAACGAGTTACTGATGCGTGATCTTTATATGCGTGCACTCATGAACACCTTGAGGTTTTTCCTATTTGCTTTCCAAAGAGTACGTGAATAGTTTTATACTTAAATGCTTCTCATTTTGAAATAAATCCGTGTTTCCAATAATCTGTCAAAATGTGAAATTGCCTTATTTTGAGTACCAGATTTAAGATTTTTTTAAACCCATTCTGACTAATTTGAGAAATTAGTACAGTAAATTCCTGTGAGGATTATAACCAAAAGATTCCGGATTTTACAATTTAAAAATTAACCCCAAAAAAATTAGCTACGCTACTTTCCTTTTCGAGATTTAAGGGCTCAATATTTGTGATTTCTTTCACCAGAGAATTTCATTCTACTACTCCTCCTGTAAAATTTCTTGAATAAAATTATGGATTTGTGTGACGCTCTTTTTAAATTTCAATGTCATTATTTCATGTTTTGAAGACTAAGATAAAGGGGACTCCATAGTACTAAAAACTGTTATACTTGGATGCTCTTAAAAATACTCAACTTACTCTTGCATATGGTTATAAATCCACCAAGTTCCACAACACTGTTGGAGAAAGTTAGCACGTGCGAGAGGGGTTCATTGTTAGGGAATAAAGGTCTTGGAAAGAGGAGGGAGAAAGTCCCTCGTTCCATCATTGCATTAGAATTTGAAGACATTGTTCCCAGCTCATACACGTATGCTGGGAAAATACTTGGGAGGATCCGCATTTTACTGTAAAGACCGCAGGCTTTGATTTTGATCCGATCCTATTATTTCGTATTACACCCGTGTGCCTTTCTCTTCTTCCCAAGCTTTCTCTCATTCTCTTCTACCTCCATGTGGCCATGAGGAGTGGATTTTTTACATCCTTCATTCCTATGCACATTATCCTCCTTTTATTCTTTCCTTGATCTTCATGCGTGCTTTGAAACATTTATCTTCCGCTCAACACACAGCCACTGACACTGATTGTAATAATATAGGAACTTGCATGGAGATACATGCATCCATGTCACCTCATTTCATTCACTTTCTATCCATGTAAATTCCTCCTTCAAAAATGGATTTTGAATAAGAATAGTAGTAACAGTGCCTTAGCCAAAAGTGTAGCATAATATCTCGCAAGGACTATCTACCTTATTTTTTATCTACGATTCTCTATAGCCACTCCAGCCATACGGATCTTCCTTTTTTATACCCATCAAATTTCCGAGTGTTTTAAAAAAAGTATTTTTTTATTCCTACAATTCTTCATCATGCGCCAGGCCAGGACTCATGTCTTAGCAAACAGTCTTAGTGGATAATGAGGTTCATTAAATGTTCAGAAAATGCGTGTTTTCAAATTTGCTTACATTTTTGTCATTAGTGACAAACTATGTACTATTTTCAGTGGAATACATTGGGTTTCCCTTGAGCAAAGATTTTGTTACGATGGACTTGTTTTTATTAGCATGTTTCTTATGGAGAAAGGTAACCCAGACTAAATGAGCTCTTGAGAGAAAAAGGACACGTGTTAAGGAATAATTTAAATTCAGATTAAGCTATCTTTAAGAAAGAACACAGCAAACGTAGAGTCATGAATGAATACAACGCAACAGAATTGATTTGTCTGAAGTTACCTCTAAAATGACTGAAGTGAGCGCTCATGTGTGCCTTGTAGTGAATTTGTGAACTCTCTCACATCTTCAACGTCTATACATGTATTTCTTGATGATTCCACCCCACACTTATTACATGTCTCCAGCCACGTATCTACAGCATTAGTACCTTCCTACCTAGTCCAAGTCAATTGGGAAGCGAGACTTTGTGGAATAGTGTAAATTGTTAGGAAGTGCGTCTTCAAAGAGAAAGTAAAGGAAGGAAAAAAGAGGAGAGAAAGGGGAGAAAGAATGGCATTCATCCATGCAGTAGCAATTAAAACTTTCTAACGACTCATTAACCCACCAACTCATTCCTGTCTGACTTACCAAATAGTTTTGACGGGAATCTGTCTGCCCTCTTTTCTCCTTCCCTTATTTCACTTGATGTTTTCTCTCTCTCTCTCTCGTTTTCTCTCTTCAGATCTAACTTACTTACTTATTCACTCCAAAGAGAAAACTCCTTAATATGCCACCTTGACTGACTAATTCGTTGGAGAGAGGAAGAAGAACTGAAAGAGAAACGGAAAGGGAGCTGAGGGAACGCTAAAAGAGCGATATTCAATTCAATTTTTCCATGATTGGCTCAGACTGGCACTGACAATTATCATGAGTTTATCTACCCTATCTCTTTCTTATTGCAGACAAAAAACTTGTCTTTTCTCTGTCATTACCTAACTATCATCTCTGCATACGAAGGATTAAATTTCCGGTTTCATGTCACAAACTAAATGCCCTCTATCATTAGCACTTGCATTTTCAAAGGACTTTCACTTCATTTTCTCCCACTTCTTGTAATTACTCGGATATAAATTTTCCTCTGGTAGTTAATTACTAGCATTGCTTCAATTATTATATTTTTTTACTCTAGAAAAGCATAGTATCAAAAATTTGTTTTTTTAACATCCAATTTGATGTCTATAAATTTTTTTTAAAAATCTATAAAATATTTCAATTTGGAATAACTTAGTGCGTAGTAGTTAACCTCAATATGTTGTGGTGAAATCCAGTGGAAAACATACCGTTAAAGGTAGTAAAAATGTTTGGAAAGGAAGTAAAGTGAGGAGGTAAAAGCTTTTCGAGTAATTAAAAGATGACGGTTACCAGATTTTGTTACATGTTTCCTAATCATACCTCTATCCAACCTGAGACTATAAAATCCTTTGGTAGTTTCTCTCACTTGACACACCAACTCATAAAATGTCATATACACGTCACAACTCGGAGCCAGTCATTTTGTTCATATTGCTAGACTTTACGATGTGTGAAACACGAAGGACAACCAAAACTACAACACAACTTTCCTCCTTGGGTTTTGTCAACTGTAGTAGGAAAGTTGTAGCCTATGTAGTGCCTTGGTAGTGGTAGCAGTAGTAGTCATCACCATTTAACTATTATAGTCATAATATTCCTTGGAATCGATTTTCTTTGTCAACTGCTCAACAACAACAACAGCAACTTGTCTAAGCCAAGTGGTAATATGTGCCATTTATGACAGCCAACCGTTTGATGTCTTTGGAACTTTCTCTCTCTCTCTCTCTCTTTCTCTCCCTTACTTAACCATACTATTCCCCCGCTTTTTTTACTGCCCAGCTTAATGCCATTTGTATACACACATTAAAAGGAAAAGTTATAGGAGAAAAAACAGCAAAAGTATTACCATTGCATTGGAAAGAGAAACATTATATGAAAGTCTAAAAAACATACCAGGACAACTCATGTATTGTGGTAACTCGACAAGAAGCCTTTTTATGTAGGAACACTTTTCATTTTTTTTCTTACTCATCTTTTGAAAAATATCCTTTTCGCAGCCATTATTTTCTAATCACACAGCAGGACTCTTCCTGACAGTACATGGAATCATGTTGGATAGTTATTATTAAGGCTGTCTTGAAACGTCACTCTGTGCTTTCAATCCTTATCCAAAATGACATAAGTCGCTGGTATATACGTAATAATTACACTAAAGCACAAACTTCCAAGTGTTACTAACTTATAATTATTATTTTTGTGAAAATAGCAATTAACTCTAATTACAAGACACACTGGAATAGTATTTCACACACGATAGTTTTAAATGTAGGAACTTTCTCTCAAAAGAGAAAGTACTCGAGTTAAAAGAAAAAAAAGTAAAATGTTGACTTACAAACAACTTTGAGTCTCCACGAGTCTTCAATGGCACTTGCAGATAGAATAGTATTCTCGGCTCGACAAGTTAAAAGTTGACCATCAACGGAAGCAGTAGGATTAAAGAGAAGTCTTGACATTGTAGAGTTACTTGATCGTATTTCCTAGACCAATCAAACAGGAATTTAATGCTTGAAAATCTTTTTTTTCTCATTGGTTTTCCTGTGTATGTGTATACCACGTGTGATGTGTGTGTGTGCATGTGTGCGTTCACACTTGAAACTCTTTCCCTCCAAGTTGTTGAGGTCAATAAATAATTCGACACTTGAGATGGCTTTTTTGCTTGCACACAAGCTTTTGCCCACTTTTTCCCCTTCCCAACACCACTTCCGTAGTGCTCTCTCAGCTATAACCAAATAAAACGCTAAGGAAACTTCCCCGCTCCAGCTCCTTTGCTTTCCTTTCACTTGGAGTACTGCACAATAATAACCTCGTGAATAGAAATTTCACTTGTATTTTTTTTTCATACAAAGTTGTACGCAATCTTGAGCCAAATGTCCCAATATGTGTTGAAAAATTCGTTGAAATAGAAATTATTATTTGAAAAAAAAAGAAAACGCAGTGTTTTTATTTAAATTCTGGTGAAGGCGGAAACGTTTTAAAAATAGTTTCACCCGTCCCTTCATAACCTTACTTAAAAATTCAATTTAAAATACAAGGAGAATGTTTTGTGGTTTCAAACATGAATACGTAAGACCATTTTTTAGGGATATTTACGTTGCAGGGACGAATACATATCTTGACAAGTACATAGTGAGGATTGTTAGAGAAAACATTGTTATTTACACGGGTACTTGCCAATGTCACTGTGTATTGATACAGAGCCAAATAAGGGATATATTTATATGTAAAGGTCCGTACTAAAAGGCTATAGCTACATATTGGAAGACTCTTTCACGCCTATTTTTCATTTAAGTCTTACAAAGTCTACCTTTCTCTCTAACTACAATGATTTTAAGGGAGTAAAGGGAGAGAGAAAGTTTTTTTTATTCTGAAAGCATGTGAAAAGTTTTTACTTCACCCTCAAATCACGATTCACATCAAAGCTCCTTTTCTATTTGTTTTTTATGCCTTGCCTTCTGCACACATAGAAAAAAACCTTACCTATAAGTTTCTTTCTCTTTCTCTCTCTCTCTCTCTTTCTCTCTTTCGGTTCAACTGTCAGATGAGTTTCTTCATTCCTTCTTCCTCACAATACTGCTCTGTATATCTGAGTATATGCTCCAGGCGTATTTATGTTATTAGGACATTTTTGCTCTCCCGAATACTTATGCCACTAGTTTTTGCCAGTGTTATATAAAATCTACTTCTTTTTTCTCACAATAATATAAAGTGCGGGAAAAATTCAAAGGAATTAGAAAATTTAATGAAGGTATAAAATGAAGAGTTGAACTAAAATGACAAGCGCTGAGAACAATTCTCTTTGAAATTGAGAAATGAGAGCGTTGGGGATGTCAAAAGACAATATTAATTTGGAAATCTTCCAAGCGGGCTTAATCATTGGAGTGGGAGAAAAAAGTACAGGAATCAATTTGAAAGTCAAAAGACACGGGGCAATTATTCTGATGAAACCAATAGAATTTCTTTCACTTATATTGAATAATTTGAATTAGAAGGGTTTATTGCTTTTGCGTTTCATACATACTGCTCAAGTCCAGAGTGGTGGAAGAGTCTTTGATGGGAACTAAATCTTGGGAAAAAGCAGTCTTCATGGACTAACAAATTATCTCCTGTCCCACTTTCAACCTGTACCGCATATAGTAAAAATAAACATGGATTTAGTCATTAGTCGTTATTTCCGATTTTAGCCAGTTGCGCTGCTCTCTGCGTGAAGTAAAAGTAAGAGGATTTCCCCCAAGGCTATTTTACTTGTGGGGAATTGTATTTATGAACATAGTAGTTTTAAATTGAAAATGGAACTTTTGTGTTAAAGGATTGTGCAAATTACTTGGAATTCTTTTATTGGGAAATTAACTCAGTGGCGCGTTCTGTGTGGGTGTTATTATTGGAGAAAGTTTTATTGAAGGGAATTTTCTAGTTATGATGATAATTATGAAATGCTTTTCTCTTGCATCCTCATAGGATTTCCGTCGTAGGATTTTCTAATTAACTTGTTTTTGACGTAGTTGTAAACATAGTGACACCAAATCTGGAATACGTAGAAGTTAAATCTTAGAAAGTAAAATTTTCATCTCCCGTGACGTATTCCATATACATATATTAAGGTAAATAATTAAAAACAAGGAAATCCGCATTTGTATGCAAATTAGTACGGAGAAGTGTAATTTAAGGTAGAAAAATAATCAATTGGAATTTAATTCCCATCATTTAGGAATTCAGAAAAGTAATAATTCTATAGGATCGGATGATAAAGATCCTTTCTAATATTTGTTGGTTTTTGCTAGGAGAAGAGAACCAACTACAAATAGATGTTGTGGGTGGAATTGAGGCTCAATAAAAAAATCCATCCTTACGTGTTTGCGTGGGTTGGAGAAAGTCCGAGGAAGGAGAGTTATTCGGAGAATTTCTCTCTTTCCTCCGCAGCAACCTACTATCGTATATTGTACTGAAGGATGGGTATCCATCCGAATTTAGATCATTACATGCTACGGATGTGTTTCTCGTACTACAATACAGAAAAAAACTACAGCTGTATTGAAGCCAGAAAAAACAGCATGGTTGGCATTACTCGTGAAAAGCTTCGTCCTCCTACTTTTTTCACTCTACGAGTACAAAACCGGTAGAATGCTATTCTAAGATTGCTGGGCTCGCCACACAGAAGTTTTTTTTTACTTTTCCTAAACTACTACTTCCATATATCTTCTTTTCCCTCTATCTCCTAACATTCTTCAATCTTCTTAGTAGAGAGAAGCATTTGGCGTAGGAGACCTTACAGGAAAATTTTATTTATCAAACGAAAGAGAATGAAAGAAAATCTAATCAGACGAATCAGGACAGCAAACACTGGACAGACTTCACAGCCAACTTTCTCTCTCCTTTATATACGAGATTTTGTTTAGATTTCCTCCTCTCAAAGTAAATAAGTAGCTTTCATGTCATCATGTGGGACTCCTCTGCTATCATTTTAGGTTAGCTGGGCTACCGATTGCAACCGATGTTGTAAGACGGAGTCTATTTCAGATGCAGCCGAGTCTTAACTTGTGATAAGTGAAATCAAATAAGTGTCTCCTGAGATTTATCCAATACAAATTCATCAAGTTTGACATTCACCCTTTGAAAATCATTTCTCTGAAATAATGTGCTAAAGTAATTATATTTTTCTCACAAAAATTATAAACCCGTATATCATAGATACAATACTTGACTTTTACAAATGGTTTTCGCCATGCTTTCACTCTCCTTAGCATCTAAAGCTAATGTCCATAATGTTTTTGTAGTGTAAAAATCTTTTCAAAATTACAGCAATTTATAATTCTAAAAAAGAATAAGGCAATGATATAAATTTTTAAAAGAGAGATGGACATTAAAACGGAGGATTGTTAAAATCTTACGCATCACATATTTCGTTGGGTGACAAGATAAATTGGATGTATTACTTTTTTTGAAGGTCGACCACCAATTTTTATTGAATTATCTGAACCTCTCAGGCAGTGAAGATTTGCAACCTCTTTTAATAGTACAGAATACTTGGTTACATATCTCCGTATGTAGATACGAAAAATAGACATATTTTCCCACCTTCCCCAAACTATGTAATAATAGTGTCCAGCTAGAATTAAGGTTGCATTGATCCATTTTATGGTTGTCTTGATAATTGAAGTTGATGTGTGTGGTAGGGAATGACGAGCGACAGTTGCCATAACTTTTACTCGTTTTTTATACCAGCAAAAGTAAGTACTGAAGTATAGGGAGTAGATAGTATAGAAAGGAGCAAGTAAAGGTGGAGTTGATAATGTGAAGAAATAGGAAGAGACTAATAGTGGGGAAGAAAAAGTCATTAGATTTGGTGTTAGTGTTGGCAGGGATAGTGGTAGTGGTTCATTCTCTCACTTTCTCTCTCTCACTTTCACCCGTATGCATTACCATTCCCTACAACAATAGGGATTCTTACAGTCGGGGAGATCCCAAGAGTCATTCATCTTTCAAATCACTGGGGTGCAGTGACAGTGGCTATTGCTATTAAGAACGTGTCAGTCGTCAATGTCAACAGGGAAGTTATCCATCTCCTTTAAGACCCCACATTCCTCCTACTCTCCACATATTACTATATCTCTTTAAAATACCCACACATATTGTCCTTCCTTATTGATCCGCTTGTAGAAATTGATTTCAACCCTCCCTATCAATTTCCATAGGGATACACAAAATACTTGCAATCTGCATTACATCCTCGCATTGAGTCACCTTTCCCCCTCCTGTAATTTCTATTACTTTTTCCTCTTTCCTTAACATCCCAACATGTTTCCTTGCGTTTGACATTTATTATTGTCATTTTCTCACAATAAATGTTATGTATAGAATACTCAAATTCCCTTCGACACTCAACATTTCTCAGATCCCTTTAATTCCCACCATTGCAGGGTTGAACCTGGTGAAAGTTGAGGGAAAGCAGGTTTTTTCATGTAAAAGCTTAAAATTGATTTTTCACACACATGTTGTGTGTAATATTATGTGCAAATATATTGTGTACTATTTTGGGTCTCCAAATGAAAAAAGTCAATTGTTGAAAAAGTTACCTCTGCAGTCGTATTGAGTTTGACATTGTCCAGGAACCACGAGATAGTTGCAGGTGGATTGGCTCCCCATGACTCACAAATAATTTCATATGGAGTATCGGTCGATAGTTGGCTGTTACGGTGCTGGATTGCAACCGTCAAAGGACGCACTGGAAACAAAGATAACACCCGTAAGTAATGTACATATGTATTTCTATCTTTTGTATTAAAAAGATAATAGTAGCGTGGATTTTTTTGTGTCCCTCTCTCTCTCTCTCTGTCCACCAATAACTAACTATAGAAAATGTGTGAGAGAGAAATGAGTGGGAAGTATATAGTGAGAATCGTTAGGGAGTCTGACAAGCAATGTCTTTTTGGTGTTCCTCTGGAATCTTCGAATTTTGTTCAAAATGTGATAGAACACCTCCCCATTA
>JAQFXU010000976.1:0-36536 GCA_034693705.1 Spatulosminthurus flaviceps
ATAGTAATAATTAATAATATTGTAAATATTTGTGTATGAGCATTCTCGAAAACACAATAAATACATACATACATACATAAAGTATTACATGCACTTAACCAGGGATGTGGATATACGATTGATATTGAAGTACAACTATATAATGATTTGAACGGTGGTTGAGGGCATGGGTCAAATGACAATGGTGCCTTTGGACTGACGATGAGTAGAGCATTAAAACTATATCTATAAGCTAGATACGTATACCAACTTACAAAGCAAGTAATAATTGTCATGTAACTCCTGAATCTCCAAATTTTATTCAAAATATATTTAATGAATCGGGATAATCATGAGCCAAAACACAATTTTTTAATAGAGTTTACCTTTACAACTGCAGTTGGAGCGCACGGGAGCCATCTTGTTATTTTGAATATACCTGTAACACTCTGAAACCATACGAAGCGCTCATTCACCACTGCGGAATTAGAAAACTTCAGTGGCGAAGCCTGTATGAGAATGCCAACGCCAGCAAAAATTTCAGCCAGCGTTGCGATACGTCCTAAAGTTTGGCCGGTCTAAACTACGTGAGAGGTTTTACTAAAGATAAATTGTGCACTTCTGGTTGAGTGGAGAACACCTATAAATTGGTCAATTTTTGTGGAGCGGATAACACACCCACGGTTCACCATTTTAAGTACTCACCTAAAAGTTGACTTAATTTAAGGGGTTCTTCCTTATTTTATTTCTAGTACGTAGCCATCAAAATAGAAAACAAAGGATACCCCGTATAAATTAACCTGCAGTTGTTTATTATTTATAATTGCAAAATTAGATCTGTAAAGTTCGGGTCTCATAACCTCATGTCAAGGACATTTTAGGAAGTACGTGACAAGTTTGCCAAAATATGTACACATAAATTGTAGATAAGTATGCTAATTTTTGGTGTTATGAAATGTATTCTATTTTACCAAACTGGATCACCTTTACATCCATATAGGCTATTGCAAGCAAGAAGCGGAAATACCTACACGTAATAAGGAAAGGTTTTGTTACAGTCAAGCTTACAGGAAAGAGGTAAGTAATTGAGGAAAGCAGAATTGTAAATTTGTAAAGGAAAACATGTAGAGACTGTATAAATCATAATAAGAAAGCAAGTCACGGACCAGTCCAAACGTCCCGTATTTTTTTCAATTAAGTAAATAAAAAATCCCAACATATTGATTTAGATTTTCGGAAAGCATCCTTTCCCTGTAAGAAGCGTACAGTCCGACAGATAAAATACTGGAAAAGCATTAAGAGGAATGAACCCAATACCCACAATACCGTAGTTTTAACGACTCGTCCTTCTAGTTCTATACACAGCATTAGAATTTGTAATCTACATGTTTTTGTTTTTCCCTAGCTAATGATGAAATGTTTTTCATTTCACTTTAAATAGCCATTGTAGCTAACTTTCACAAGAATAATGGAGAATGGAGCTCCCAGCATTCCCAACTCCAACCCTAAACTTTCTACACTACCAGTTCTCTATGTTCGGCTTCTGCACTTCTGTTGTAAATAACGTCTTCAAATTTAATTTCAGAATTTCCATTAGCCTTGTTTTTATAAAAGGTTTGTTTTCTTCAAAATAAATACACGCATTTTCGAAGTACAATCATCACTCAAAAAACTTCCTTAAATGTTACATTTTACAAATATATGTAGAAAATAATCATCAAAAACTATCGTATAGCTTTTAGATAGCATCATTATGAAACGTTATCAAAGGACTTTGAAGTATCATATTGCTGAAATTAGTAAACTCTCACAAATATTTGTTTGAGGAAAGATTAAACAACAATTTTTTGTTGAGATGCTTGTGAAAGGTACAAAAAAAAGCTTTTGAAGCATGATCATATGAAATCAGCCTTTCTCATTCATACATGTTGATGTATTACAGCAAAGGAGTCTCTCCACAAAGCCAACATATTAATTTCTCTCCCATCCACATCCACGCACAGATCAGCTACACACTCACTCATGTCTGTCTGAGAGAGACCATCTATATTCTAATCAACTGTAAAAGAAGAACTATTAAATATCACAGTCACAATTACTGGCGGAGCTATATTCTGGACAAGGAGAACAAAATTGCAAAGTAAACCTATGAACACGACAAGGTAAAAACTTTTGAAGTTTATACTCATCCATGTACTATGTTTTTAGAAAATGTAAGCTTTCCTTGCACGTATAGGACGTATAGGTGCATTCACGCGCAAAACATTGGTACACTCCACATTAATTTCTCACCACGACTGGGTGTACCAGCCATAAAAGTGAAAGTCCTCTTGCTTTCCTTCCTAGCTGGCTGCCTCCATATAGGAAAGTCTACGACTACCCCACAGAAAATACCCGCACATTTAAGACATCATATAAAGAGTTCGGAGTGAGTTCATTACAAGACAAAATCACTTGAAACTTCTTCTTCCTGGTGAATTCAACCCAGCAGAAGATAATTCTGGCGGAGTGACTGGCTGACAGCGTAAAAGTCCAGTGCTATTGTATTGTACACTTTGGTACTGCCTACTAGCATTAATTCTGTAGCTTTGTAGTAGTGTATGTGTATACACAGAGCCAGCAAACCTGCTGCTTGAACTTCTGCTTAGGATTTAGGAAAAGCTTTATACGAAAGAAAGCGACAAAAAGGCAAATGTAAAGTATAACTTCAGCCGTATTCCGTTAGAAGCTTCAATTTTATGAAAATTAAGTGTGGAGATGTAAAGATACTTTTTAATAGCAGCAAAGGTGCAGTTGGTTATTATTAGAAAACCCAGGCTTCCTCAAAATGTAAAATACCCTTAAAATCTCTAGCCACACGTAAATTATCTGGACTCAGTCCCTTCGGAAGTTCAATGGACTCTACTAATCTTCTAGCATTGATATTTTCTCTCTTTGGTCGTCTTCCTTCCACCTGAGTAAGCCAATAGAGATTATTTAAAATCACATATGGTTTGATTTTTAGAACCTTTTAAAAACAGGTAGTACACTCTAAAAAATAATTTTGAAAATCGACAGGATTCCTGGGTCAAAAGGCTTGGACGTGGAAACCTGTCACAATTTAACAGGTTCCCCTGTTAAACATATCATTTTTACAAACATTTAACAGGGGTCCGTGTAATTCTACAGGGTTCCCTGTTAAATTTTAACAGGTTTCCACGTCCAAGCCTTTTGACCCAGGATTCCTGTGAAATGGCCTGATTTATTTTTTACTGTGTAGATAGTTTTAGTTTTATTCAGAAAACTTACAATTAATTTCGTTTTGGCTCTATCCATAAATATATAAATATCCTCATCCAAAAATCCATCCATATTTACTGAAAAGCGATGACGCTTTTGATCACCAGCCCCATGAGATGAGCCTCTATTCAATCTATACACACAAGAATTGAATACGAAGTTCATATGATACTTTGAACCGTACAAAATCCGGGAACAATGATTGATTGATTGTAAAAAGAATAATACATACGTAATGAGCTCTTTGGTCTTGCTGAAAGAGTTGGAATTTGGGACGACGTCGCTGGGCGAGGGAATGGAAATGATACCTTTTCTACAGAAAAGCATAATCTTTAAAGGGACGTACTTGAGACTATCCTCAATCGATTGAGTTTTACTTTGGTTGAAGTTCTGTTGATTTCGGGGCTGTTTCAAAATCGGTCTGAGTCTTACAACTTGCTTTTTCTTGGTGGGCTTGGAACTTTCACTTCGGGAATCATCATCTTTATCTCTAAAGCTCATCCGTTGTCTACAAGGTGTACCGGTTAAGGGTCGGTTGGACGTGATTTCCGCTGGTCTGAGCTCTGGATGTCGTATGAGTCTCGTCCCAGTCCCTGTACTAGTTTTTAATGCTTCAGCTTGTTGATGTTCTCCCATTGGACTTTTCTGACAGTTGGGCCCAGCGCCATTCATGGTCGTTTTTGTGGAAAGATTTGTTCTCGTAGAAATATTTGTCCTGGGAGGATTTTCCGAATGCCTTTCCAGACTTTGTCTTGTTGTGACTTGAGATGTTGAGTAATTTCTTGATCCTCGGTCTTCATCCTGCTTCACTCTTTCATACTGAAACGGCCCTGGAGAACGTTCATGGTTGTTTTCACAGCTTCGTCTTTGAGTTGAATCATTTGGAGGATAGATTCTTTCTTGTGAGTCCCTACATTGAGTAAATCTTTTCCTTGCATCCTCCTCCTGCTCCTGTCTCCTTGAATTCATAAGTGGTGGTGGATGGTGAGGACTTGTATTAAACCTGTCAAAGTTCTTCTCGCTGGTTTCTCTGGGGAAATAGTTTTGCTTTCCGTACCAGTCCATGGTGTTGTTGCCACAGTCTCCAGAAGCATTCCTGGGAGCGTGGAGCATACTAGAACTAGTATTTGGCTCCCTTGAAAAATGGTTTGCATCTTGATTCTGCTTTCTTTCCAACATAAAATTGCTTGTGTCTCTGCTATTATTAATGATATCATGCCTGGGAGAGTACTCCATCCCCCTGCTCTCCCCACCACCACCTTGATAGTGTTGGGATGGAGTTGAAGCAGGAACGGTAGTGGTACTTAGATTATTATAATTATTATTATTATTAGGTTGATATGAACCTCTTTCCAACTCATTCCTTGACCTTACATAGTCAATCAAAGCCGCTTGGGAAGGATTCAATGAATAATTTGATTGCGGGTCAGGTAAAAACCTTGAAGGAGGAAGTGATGGTGAGAAAGACGGCTGCTGTTGCTGCTCTTGCTGCTCATCATTATTCCTCTGATCTCTCCTCATAGAAGGAATGGATGAACGCACAAAATGTGAGGTAGTCTTGTCCGGATATCCTAACGGAAGCTTACGGGGTTCGTGTGGATTTTGGTAGGAAGCTTGCGATTCCGTTACGCCGGGAATGATAGGAATCTCCATGTGATTATTTTTCCGGAATTTTCGTGAGAGTTCTAGAGGATTTTTAAATGATGCATGAGTCTCACTAGTGTGTAGAGGGAAAGGTCCATTTTGCGTAGGATTTAGTAGTTGGATTTGCCTCCTCCCATTCGTACTGGGAGAGGATAGGAGGCTTTGACTTGTTTGCCGAAAACTAGGATCCATGGAGTCCCCCCAAGGGGAATCCTGGGATGTTTTTTGCAGATAATGTTGATCAAGTTTACTTGAACTACTGAGTGTCACGTCTCGGTACTTGGCGAGAGGGTCAGTAGGATTTAGATGACATTGTTGGGGACCATTCTTCCAAGTTTGGGGGTTGACAGGTGATAGAAAAGAATTGGTGCTGATATTGGTACCGTTTTTTGGCTGTGAGCTCAACGAGTTTTTACTTGCAGAGTTAAGGTACATTTGATCAACGAGAGAATTACGACTGCTGGAACTAATCCAATCCATGAGAGATGGTCGAGATCCAGAATTGTAGCTGGAATTTGAAGGGAAGCACCGATTCAATTTTATTTGATGAGGAGAAAAATTATGACTGCTAGTTGGAGGGAATCTTCGGGTCATTTCTGAAAAACGGCGGTCATTCCATCTGCTTGGCCATCCATGGCTGATAGACTGAGGAGCTCGTTCAGTACTCTTATTATTTGTGGTAGGAAAATCATATCGATCGGGAGGATCTTGTCGGTGATGAGGCGGCTTTGAAATCCGCTCCTGCTCCTCCTGGTTTTTATACTGTCTTAGCAGCTCTTCATAAAAGTGCGGATTTTCCGGACGATTTATATGATTTTCACGTCCTGGATAAAACTTGCCTTCATTGGAGCAAGTTGTCTGGGTAGTCTTGGGATCTTCCTGGTAGATTGTCCAAAATGATTCAGTGGCGTCTTTGGGGCTGGGTTCTAAATTATCCTTTAAACGGTCTCTATTTTCCGGGGGAGAGTGAGTGAAGTAGCTTTTACTTGGTTGTGGGTTGAGGTAGTAGGAATTGTCTCGGTGGAAGTTTTCATTAGTTCGGCTCTCTTTTCCCCCGTAAATGAGAAATTTGCTTGATAGATTTTTCCCTTCATTAAGCTCTTGATTGACATGACTAATTCGGTTGCTTCTGTAGGTGTGTCCAAATTTGGGATTGGATTCATAGGCAGGCTGGGATTGGAGATTAGTTTTGTACTCACTAGGATACGAATTTCTTGGGTCTTCTATGGATTTACGGTTATCTCTATCCCTGCTATCACCGTAGCCTGATTTTTCACGGAGGTGCCTTGAATCCGGGTAACCATCCCCATAAGTTACTCTTTTGCCAGAATTTTGATATATATTGTCTCCATAATATGAAGCCATTAGGAATGTTTCCCTTATTAGGGTCGGATTCGGATGTCTGCCTTCAGTGTTCTCATTGCATCTTGTTTCCCTTCTGGATTACTTGCCAATTATGGATGGAGGAACGGATACATAAGCAGCCAACATATTTGAACTTTTTTAACTGTACCTTAATCAAAGTTATTGCACTGGGTGATTTGTATTTGCCTTCTTTTATAGTATTCAATAAGTAGGCAATGCATTATCGGCAAAATATGGTTGATTATATATTTATAGATAAATAATGAAGCTTATGTAGCATTCTATGAAGACATAATTAGAATATTTAGAATAAGGAATTGAGGGACAATGAATCAAAGCTTAAGTTTCAATCTATAGCAGTTACAAGTTACAAATAATGTATACAGAATTTATCAATGTCTTAGAAAGTTTACTTACAAGGTACACTTACAGGTGAAAAGAATATATACAAAATATATCATAAATATATCAATTACAACTTACAACTAAAACTGTACAAATACAAATTGTACAATGTTACACTAGTAATTATTATATAGCAGCAGTGCAGGACTAACAAAAATATTATTACAAATTATATAAACATGAGAGTGTACACAGTACACATATACAGTGCAGTAAGCATTAAAAATTAATTGAGCTAAAACTAGCAACACAACAAATCATTAGTATAACGTAACTCATAAATCATATGACCACTTATAAACTACACGGACAAATAATTATAGGTACAAGCTTAATGACCTAGAAGATTACTTGACTACAACTAGGACAACTATGGCTAGGAGTAGCGGCAATAAAGTAGAAAATAAGACTAGTAAAAGTTGGCAAAGACTAAGGATAGAACTCCATCCTAAGAGCCTGCTGCCACTATTGCCTAGCCTAATCTAGGACAGATTCCAGTCCAGAAGACGCCTTCTTCGATAAAAACGGACGGGACGGATAAAAAATAATAGTAGTGGTAAAGAGCATCAATGATTACATTATTTTTATTAGTTGGTGCATTTTTAAAAAGGAAGCATATTTTTATATTTTTTTGCATCAAATTTTGGTAAAAATTAAAAATTTCTGAAGTAGTTAATCCAATTTTTAAAGATTTATTGCAAAAATAATTATCATTGAAAAAAACACCAACCGAAGGGCACTGACCTGTTTTAAAGTTCTGTTTATTACAGAACAGTAGAAAAATCAGTTTGAATGAACTACAGATCATTGTTCTAGGTAAGCGGGTTCAGTATAATATGTATGCAGATGAAGCAATAGGCATATACATTGTATGTATTAAACGTTGCACCCAAAATTATATATGCACTTAACCATTTAAATAGGCAAATAAGCGCCGAAGGTATACACCGCTTCATTACACTAAAGAAATGAATTCCGAAATTTTGAGAGATTTTAGCAGGAAGATTTGAAAAATTTCCGAAAAATAAAGTTTGGTGGGTTTTTTATTCATAAGGAATCGTGAGTTCAGACTGTTCCTAGCCGTGAATCTGATAGCCATTGAAACTCCTTCAATTTATACCCAAATACTGCCAAATTTCTCTTTTTGGCTTCAAAGCCCTAACAAGCCCCTACATGTTTTGGGTGTTGATTATATGTACGTATATATAAACTGTAGGGCTAAACTTTGTGTGATATTCAAAATTAATAACAATAATTTATTTATTAATAAATTATAGCGAACAAATCACAAGGGACCACTTGAAATTCAAATCAATCACTACCAGTTAAACTCTATACATAACATACCATAAAATTATATCTACAAATTGTGAATACAACGACTCCCTAAAGGACTCACAAATAACTGTGTATTTGAGCCACATTTGTACTAACATTAAGCTATAACAATAATAATAATTCCTTCTCACACTTCTATCCTCTCTTTCACCCAAATATTATTCATATCCAGCCACAACAGCCCGGCTGTATATAGCATTTGTAGTTAATTTATAGTTAAAGCTTTATTGTAACGGAGTTGAGATGAATCATAGAGGATTTATAAATATTGAGGGGGCGTTCCAGCCCTGGAGTGAAAGGTCCTTTGAATATAAGAATTGTCATAACTTGATGACTAATCGGGTCCTTCAAGAGCAATTGGAAGAACATGGGTGTATGTTAACGCCTGCTGTGCCCGAGCCTTTGCTATGGTTTGCTCCGTTTATTGCTATTTACACTGAAGTCCTTTCAGAAGTACTAAAAACTATGCTTCTTTCTTCTCTATCTTTACTATATAACACCAGCCAAGCCCAAATCCCAGCCAGAAATACACACATACATACAAGCTACCCAGTGTGTCTCACTTCCATGGAGTTTTGCTTTACTCTACCCAACCTCATTGCTCAGTGAAGTCCCAGCTGGAGGTCTTGGTTTGGTCCCACTACACATTTTCTTAGTATTAGTACCAGCAAATTTCCATTCTCTTGAACAAATAAATAAAATTGACAAATCTGTATTCAACACATTGCACTTGCAAGTGGTTCTCCCTATATATCCCATCCCTTACTATGCTAACTATATTTTATGAATTGTGTGTGTGATCATGTAATCAAAGATCGTAAATCAAATAAAACTCAATTATTTTCCTAAGGTTTAGCTAAGGGAGTTGAGTACAGTTCAGTTTACACAGAGAAGAAAGTGGAAGTCGTGAAAAAAAATCTCCAGACAGGAGTTTTACGAGATTACAGGGGAAATAAAACTACATCCCCGAGAGAGGAGTTGTGTACGACATGCGTCAATCATGTTTTTTTAGATTGGATTGGATTTATATTGTCCGTCATCCCAGTAGTGAGTCTGACAGGAGCAAAATGATAGTAGAAAATTTATTTCACCAAAAATATGGCAAAGTTTGCAAAGCAGCAATGAGTTCCAGTAACGACAAAATACCAGCAAAGAAAAACGAATTGATTCAAAGAAAAACAAATCCACTAGTAAAATAAAGACAAACTGAACATCTCATCTCATCACGTCTACAGCCTTAAGTACACTCACTTCATTTCAAGGCCCAATCACAAGAAATCTTCAAGCATATATTTTTCTACATCCACAAATCCAAATATAAAAATGCATATCACTATACGTAATTCTACAATAATACATGTGCTATATCAAACCTAAATCTCTACATCCTTTTCTTCCCCACACTCCTTTATTATTCTTTTCTTCTTCATATTCATTCGCTGTTATTCCCCCTCTATTAACTATATGGTCGCATTTACGTTGCAATGTTTTTAACCCTATACAGAGTATATAAATCCTTGATATATCTTCTCCATAAAACCCAAAAACTGTGGTAGAAAAGCCTTGGGTATATAAAATGCCTTAATAAAATCTGACTTAGACTCTTTTAATTATACGTATGGGCCAGCTGACAATGAGGGGGTTGTCTCAAGACGATGAACCAACAAAACAGAAAAACTCCAAAAGGCTCTGAGACTTTTAGAAATGTTAATGAAATAACCAACTTTCCGCCAGTTGTCTCACACTGACTTATAACTTGAAAGATATATTATAAAAGGGGGAATGATGTACTTACTTATCATTACAGTTACGGTTCGAGGGAGGCTTTTTCCTCTCCCTGGATTCTCCATGTATACTACAACAAGCAATCACATTATAAGGCAAAGACACATGCCTAACAGATGTTAATGAAGTATTTGCCCGTGTGACTCTCTCTCCCTATATGCATCAATACAACACGCTCTATATGTATTATTCATTACAAGTTCCATCTGAAAATAAAAGTATCATGCATCCAAATAATATAAGACGGCGACCAAAATCCCGTCCCTTAGTTTTCCCTAAAACCTCCTAAAACTTTTAGTTCCAGTTTGGTTCATCTTCTTAGGAATCTTTGGTAAGTTTATAGCTCTAGCTCATTCCTGCTCTTAAGCATTAGTAAGTAGCATTTACACACATATAAAGTCAATTGTTCATGTAAGGAGAAGCTAAAACAAAGCCGAAAGCTTCCAAGACTCAAAGAGAGAGAGTGAGAGAATGAGCTTTATAAACAATCATAAAGTCCGAGGAAATATCCTCGATATAACATGGTCTTTTCCATTCATGCAAGCTGGAGGGGTAGGAAGTTTTAAGACGGCACATAGCCACTCATATATGTATGCTGCTGCTGCTGGAAACTCAAGCACGCTTTTGCTCTCCTGTTGGTCATGACATCTTTTTCAGTCACAAATCGTTCGCTGGCCGTAACGCTACACATTTCTCCTGTTTAGCAGAAAAACTTTTTAGTTCCCTCAAAACTCTCTCACACGTCGGGCTCAAAGTTACACACTCTACCATGTAAAAGCTTGGAGACCTTCAAAGGATTTCATCCACTGTCGTTAAATTACAAACACACACTGCAGTTAGTCATTACAGAGATACTCCATGTAAAAGTAAACTCACACATCACATTCTAAGGCCAGTTACTATACTATCTACTGAGCAACTTTTACCATTACTTCCGAACAACTGACACTTTTTCGTGGATGTAGACGGATTTGAAGAGCATATCAAAAAATCTATGTTTCTTTTGCTCCGGACCCAAACTTTGTCAGATATATTAAAAGACGCGTGTGTTTATTGTGTCATAAGCTTTTGATTCTACGTACTTACTTCTAGTTACGTATATACACAAAAAGAAAGTGGACATTTTCTAAAGCTATAGTCTGAAGTATCTAGAAAGTATACGAGGTGGAGCATTTTATGTAAGTTACGGTTACAAATTGCAAAATACCCACCAAAAACTACTTACCACATAGATATTCATTACCCGTGGGGAAGGCTGATAAAATATTTGTACGCATAAGTACCACCAAGCCAATTCCAGCCTTTTTTCTCCTTCACTATTATACTATTTGGCTTCTATCTTTAGTGCATTTGAATCCTAGACAGAGAGAGAGAGAGAGAGGATAAGGAGCCAGTAGGTAAAGACGCGCTCGTGTCTTCTTCTTCTTCTTGTACTAGTACGAAAAGGAAAAAGAGATCCCTGCAGGAGTCACGCTACGTTTACTCCAACATAAATTTATTACTTTCCTCTATAGCAAAACTTTACCGATCAACTTATTTCTTTATTTTTGTTACAAAAAAATGTACTCTCTTTCCAATTCTTGAAAATTGATTCTGTCGTTCAATGTTTTCATTCTTGGAAGTGTAACTCAATTATTGTTATTTCAACTGTGCAAAAGCATCATCGTCTTTAAACGGGTAAGAATCAACTTTTCTCAATATATTTTCCTAACCATATATACTCACCGTAGAAATTATTACAGTGAACTATAGGAATTTATGAGTATATGGTGTGATCCTCCTGATAATACATACTTAAATTGCACCATTATCAAACCACAAGAGCCATTTGTGTGTGTGTACTTAGAAATTACAATAGCTGGGAAAGATGATGGTATAACATCTGGAGCTATTAAACTCTACGACAAAAATAAAATACAAGTGTAATTATATATTATACTTCATGTTATTTGTAAATGCAATCTTCCCCGTACCTCGAAGTGAGAGAGACATGATTTTATAAAAGCCGAGCAGATCATAACGCAACTTATACAGGACGACGTGACGTCCTACCTTACAACTCCCAACTTGATTGTATTTATAGAGCTTGAAAGGAAATTGTTTATACACGGAGCACGAGTCTAAATTAAACATTTTTCTCAATCCTCAATTTTTATGGTATGATTGCTGTCTGTAGGAATTAATTTGATCCAAAGAACTTTCCAAGGCTTTTTATTGCCAGTATAATCTACTCTTGTTGAAATCCACGATTACTATGTAATAATAGTTCAAGTTTGTAGAACTTTCAAAAGCATTGTCTTTTGGCTAGGCTCAATGTTTTTTTATTAGATTTCTCTTTTTAGTTCCACATTTACTACAGGGATCTTACATATGCAATTTGTGGCGCTCATTCATGTTATGTAGCTACTACGTGTAAGCATACGTAAACTAGACTCCCCAAGAAACCTTTGGCAACTATTGCATTCATGTAATAGAAACATTATAGACAGATAAGGTAAAAGGTTGAATGTTCTTTTAACAAAGCGATGGACTTTCGTTTAAAAAAAAGCAAAGTTTATGTGAAAAGTTTGAGCATTTGCGCAAAATAGGGCATTCCAAGGCAAACGTTCGGGGGAGAGATAATGAATTTGTATTTATAGATGACAACGTTATTTAAACTTTTGGTGTGATAATGGAAACCGTATGTGTTTGCTATAGCTATAGATTTACGTGGACGTAAGCGCACTACGTAACTTAGCAGGGCTGTGTGAAATGTGTCGGGAACGAAATTACTCATTTCTTTGTTGTTCTCTGTCCAAATAAATGGTTTGAAGATGTGCACACATAGACACACACACCAAACTAATTTTCCAGTTTCTTTCCACAGATTCCACAACTACACATCTTATTTCGGTGAGTGAGAGAGCGAGAGAGAGTAAAGAGTAGAGAGAGAAGGGAGTAGGAGTCGAAGGAAGTAAGTAAAGTAAAAGAGCACGGACAAATCGGAAGTAGGAAGAAGAAGAGTCGGAATTTCAACGAGGTACACATACGTTACGTCCATCCATACATATCTCTACAAACTGTATCTATATATATCTATATATATATATCTATATATACCATTGTACCAAACAAACACTCGAGACACATAAAGGGCCCTGTACATTTCAAGCTCTGGATGTATATAGAGGTTCGATATCCTGTAGATAGGTATAGATCATTGTTAGCAGAGGAAAAGTTTGGCCAAGGCAGAGGGATGCTTTTCACTCTGTAATGTGTAATTTGGTAGAGGAACTCATGTATACATAGAATAGACACGTCGTTGTCATTGTGCATTTGGCTTGAAGACATTGTGTACTATCCATCATAGATTTATGTGCTTCCTTTCTCTCGCTCTCTCTCCCTCTACTATTACTACTACTAATACTATTTCTACCACATAAACGCGTGTGTGTGTGTGCCGAGTCTCGTCCAAGTTGGCCACATGTTTCAAGTTTAGTTTCGTTTGGTTGAAGATCACATCAACTACATCATCATCATATCCTTAGACTATACTACACATTAAATAAGACTCTTGTGTATAGATATTACTACCACTACTACACGGGGGAGAGAGAGCATGTTTGTAAATGAAAACTTCCAGTTGATGATGATGGTGTGTACATGACTACACAACTTATACCTAGGGCTTGAAAAGCAGCAGTAGTAATTATTATTACAAACGCAGTAGGTCGTCGGAAGCAACAAAACTCCCAAAACATGGCTATACATGTTGGTGGCCATGCACATGGGGTGTAAGAGAAGTCCAAGTAATTCGTACATAGGAAAGTTGAAGTGTATGGTGGGTACGTATCTACTACGCAGCTTATAGACGTCGTATAGTGAGAAGAAGTACACAATAGTATTTACGTGTAGGAGAAAATACCTACTAATGAATAATGCTTATGCAGAAGTTGATGCAAGTAAAGACAGATAGAGAGAAGGGAGACATAAAGTTGGAATTGTGTAGACACATTGACGATCTTCCATGCCATTGCATGCGATCCATAAGAAATGGTGGGTAGTTTGTATCACATTTAACTTCATATAGGACTGCAAATGTGTTGAATACTAGCTCAAGTATGAATGCATCTGGAGATATTGGAGCCCTATTGTGGTTCGACTGTAGGGACACACAATGTTACCGACATACACAAATGTATGAGAAATGTAAGGATGAGGTTGTATGTGTAGGAAACAGTAGAACTAACTTTTTTACCGACGGAGTCTAAGGACAGGACCAAAAGCAAAAGATAAGAGTGAAGTAAAGCCCGGGTGAAATCATCGCTTGGCTAAATATAGGCGTTGGGAGAGAGAGAGAGAGAGAGAGCGAGAGAGAGAGAAAGAGTGAGAGACAAAATTACGGAGCAACCAACCAACTCTTTCCATAGAAGCAGCATGTAGCCTCGACTTGTTGTATACTTGGTATTCCTCATGTACTACTCTTCTATCCTCCACTCTCTCCTCCGTCGACCCGACTGTCGTCCGAGAGCTTCCTCTCATTGACAGCGTGGAGCTAGTAAATGTACATGTAGACATGCTAAATGTATGCGAATATGCCCGTTGGACCCGAACTTCCTCTAGATTCTTTCTCGTAGTTGTGAATTTTCCTTAGAGATAGATACACACTCACAAACTCTGATCGCAAGTATAACTCTTACACTTTATTATATATGTATAGGTATTGTGTTAAAAACCTGCTACTACTCTCCTCTCTACATATTTTCCCCTTACCTTCTTCTAGGTTTGGCTCAAGTTGAAGTCATTCCAGGCTACAGTTTTCCTCCCGTTCTTCATTCCATTCATTCAGGTCGGTGGAGACTCGACGGAAACATAGGGTACAATTCCGCTCAAAAACATTGTGTGTTATAGTACAGGAGCTGAACCGCACCGCATCTTTAATTCAATATCATACTCACAGTGCTCCTATCAAGGTATGTATATTTCCTTATATTATTTTCTATTCAACATCCCTACATTCAATTAAGCTTAGCCATTCCTATTTAGTCTTCAATTATTATTCAGCCATAGTTCCTCCAAATAGTTAGTTCGTATTATTATTGACATCTTCATTCATTATTCAACTCTCCCTTGCTGAACATTCTCAAATATCTATTCATTTTCTTCCTTTGACAATTGTCCTCATCCTTATATATTCTCCATGTAGTTATCAAGAAGTCTCACAATAAGTTCCTTAGATTGAAAAGTTTTGGTGTATCATAAAGCTCTCGTCATATTTGTCTTTGCCAATGATAATAATCATTCGTCGTCTTTAGAAATAGTAAACCTTTTTCACAAATGTTCGCCAATACAAACCGGTTTGATGCCTTCTTTCTTGCTCTTTTTTTGTACAGAATACATATTGTTACTTTTATTCCTTTAGATTTCCTTTGAACGTGTTTATCCCCTTGTATTCAATTCTACTCACTTTCTACAATTTTCGTGTATTTATGTGCAGGCAGCAGATCTTACACATGGCTAGCTAATTTCTCAAAAAAAGTGCATTTCCTGTTATATATATCCTCTATATAGTCTTTGAGTATGATTGGGAGTAGTCTGTGTGGCAGTTTTCAAATCAACTTCTTTTTAAGACTGGGGTTGTTCAAGCATCACATCGCGGCATCTCATGTCATCTCTTCTATGTTACTTCCTTTTTCAACGTCCCTATGACTCTCTCACTTCCTAACATATTACTTGGCTTTACATAGAAATTGTGTGGATAGACACACACACACGGTGTAATCCCATGTGTAAAGTTACTTTTCCCGATTACTTTTTTCCTCATACTTTCGTTTACTACTAGTTCTGTTGTTGAAGTTTCTTCTTCTTCTTCTTCTTCTTCTTCTTCTTCTTCCTTCATAGTTGTTACAATTTGACTTTTCCACTGGGTGATTTAGCGACTTTTTCCCACTTTTGCCAGCTATAGATTTTATAATCATACTGTGCACAAATGTAATATATATAGATACACAAATGTGTAATGTATGTATAGAAATATGTATACATGCATGCTGTTATATATATATTGTTGTGGAAGTCTGTACACGTGTATGGGGAATTATTTAAAAAGACTTTATGGTCTAGAAGGTGCACAAGACATGAAGATTTGTATACCTCCATAAGTTCGTAGGTAGGAATAGTTCTTGTGTGTGTGCACACTCATGAATCGTTCCTTTACTCTCTGCCTGTCAATATGAACGTCAAAAAGTTCCTTATTGTACTCACTTGGCATTAGTATGTGAAGGTTGTAGAAACAATAAAGATAGTTTCTTCATAATTAAATTAAATGTACGTTTATAGTTTATACATTGAACAGGGGCGGAAGTCAAACTGATTAAATATGAAGAAATACACGAGGGAAATTGAATAGATCACGAATCGCTTCCACTTTGTTTTCATTGCCGAAACTAACAAGTGAGAAGAAGGAGTAACGAGAATGGTGGTTTATTTACAGGAAAAGACGTTGTAATGGCCAATTTGTGGAAGTAAACGGTCCTGTAGGTACCTGATAACATGGTTTATATAGGAAATGATAGACTTTTGTAGATATCATTACGCTACCACAGGTTCCATGCTTAAATATTCTACTGGAAACGATTCGTATCCTTTTTATTTGTTGAGAGTCGTAGTCTGTCTTTACTATACAGAATAGAAGTCAATGTAGTAGAGAAATGAGAGACTGGTTGTGTAGGGCATAGTTTTCTGCCTTATACATGAGTAGGTATCATTTATTTGAGAAATAACGTTGACACTTTTTTTGGAAAAGGCCTGTCACGTGTCACCCCCTTCTTGCCTATTAGCGTCTAATAGTTGAAGTGAAAACATAACAGCTGGTTTTTTTCTCCCTGCTGCTGCCGCTTGCTTGTAACTCTACGAAGATAAGAATGTAGAGACTAAATGATCTGTGTCTGCTTAAATTCTACACAATGTGGGCATCCTCGTATAGAGTGTGCATGCCTTTGGCATCCAAGAGTGGATCAAATATGTAAATGTAATCCTGAAGGAATTTGAATTTTGAAAAACCTTCCATTAATTAAAGCCTTAACCAAAAGCTGCTGTGTTTACCCTTTGTATCTGTGTATAGTGTCCTACTATATAGAGTGACTGTTAGAAGGATAATCTGCATAGAGTGGTGCATGAGTTTCTTTGGTTAAAATAGGATGATCCTTTCTCGGAACGTATCCGCAGAAGATTACAAGCTTTACAGTATAATTAATGTATATATCCATATTGTTTCCTTGAGCAAATCTGGGAAGAAATTTTATAGGTATGAGGATAGGAATAGAACCTGAGAGGAAAAATATATGTAAGGTAATGCTTTTGGTCATATCCTCCTATACAGGTATTAAGGTTGAGGTAATGTATAATTGAGAGGGAAGGGGAAATTAGGGTGTTGGAAAAAAGTCCGTGTATGTAGATTGGGATTGGACGGGTTGTACATACTATGTATACGTGAAACGAGAGAAAAGCAAAAAAAAAAATTTAAGGAGGAAACCAAGCGGTTTTGGAATCTAGAACAAATTCTTTGAAACACATGAATGCGATTACAAGGAACAGCTGCAATATTTGACTAGAAAGGTTTTTTTGCCTGGTGCTTTCTCTACCTTAGGTGAATATATATTTGAATTCCAATATAGATTTGTATGTATTGTATATAGGAGATACAACTGTACGAAACCCCGATGTGGAATTTTAAACTTAGGATTGAGGAAAACATCGAAGTTTTTGCACGTATATATATATAGTATGTTTGGTATATTGGCGCGGGGGGGGGGGTTGGTAGTATCATCATTGCATTTATTTGACTTTTGAGAACAACCAAAGGGAATTTTAAAGTGGTTGAACCTCTCATGGTATATCGTAACCTTTAATTCACACGACGCCTTTTACCTTTTCGCGAATTCCTCTTTACCATTAGATCCTTTGAAGTGTGTTTATGTCTCCTATCTATTTTTAGTGCTCTTTCTCATCAAACCATTAAATGTAAGGAGTTTTACACTTGGAGGAAAAAAACATCTTTGATTTAATCCGAACTTTGTCCTATACAACATTATTGACACTGTGCATATTGAATATAGCCTTACATTTTCTGTAAAAATATCCTCTAAATTTAGAGTGAGGATTTACTTAAAGCACAAAATAAACTTTAGTGTGATGTGTAAAGTGGACAATGTTTGATTTGGAGATAATGGTGTGTCTGTGTATAAAAGCCTGAAGGCTGAGCATACAATTTTCAAAACAAGGCGCTTTCTCTTGACGATAGTTTTATGTTCGGATTTACTTTTAGGAAGACAAACTGCTTTGATTGATCCTACTGACCTCGATATTGACCCGGGTTGGTCCCGACGGCAGTCACGGTGAAGCGGTCAGTAGATAGTCCATCGGCTGCGGGGGACGTGGCTCCACCCTCAAAGAAGCGGCCAGCCCTGGAGATCCTGCCGGCGCCACAACGTGCCTTCTACGTCCCTCCCATTATCCTCCCCGCCGAGGACGCCCTCTCTATGCTCATGCCTGCTTCCACATTACCCTCAGCAAATTCTGCTGCATCAGGTCAGTTTCAGTATTTCGTCGGGTATATATTTTTCTAATCCTACTTATGTATTTATTCGTACTTTCGTAGACATTTTTGCGATAAATGTTTTGATGAAACTTATATGACTCAATGACTGACACCAAGAGTTCTACTACAAACAGTAGGTTTACTCTCGAGTTAGTATTATAATATGCAGTATCGTTTATACTTTATTTTGCCTCATTATCAATTTTGTGTCTGTCACCACCAAGCTATGTTATATCTTAACTGGTTCCATGTATCTTATGTATACCTAAATACACCTAGTACTGTTTCCTTCCGCGGAATTCGAATGCTGTATGCTTGCGCTATAGATGAGCATGATTAGACCGTAAACTTAACGTTTGGTAGTGAGAAACCATAAATATTATCTGACTTAGGCAAAAGTTTATTTATGTGACGTCATTAAAGAATACGATACATACTCATGATTCATGATGTGCTCCGTAGTATCGTATGTACCCTACGGAAGAATTTTATTTTCTAATATTACGACCCAAATCATTAATTAGTATAGATTGTCAGTTCATGACATGACTGACGTATAAAAAGAGCTACCGGCATCAGTATAGATATTCGTATTCTGCACATCAAATGGCAAAAGCATGGTGTTGGTTAAAAAGAAGGGATTAGCTCTGAAATTTTTGCGTGCAAAAATCAATGGATTTGGCACTGAACTGACTAAACAGTTCTCTTAGAAACCAAATCTGTGTGCACAGTACCCAAAAACGTTAAAGTGAAATTTTTTCAACCAATATGAGCTGTAACTCAATGCATTTTACATTTAGGAACTAAAAGCTAAAAGTGAATCCACTAAAAATCTTTCCCAAACTTCCATTTTCAGAGATAACACCTTTTGCACATGAGCCAAGAGAGTGTGCAGCATCTCAGCTGAATTTACACTGGTGCTTTGAATACGCTCGTGTGACATTTTCCTCCCAGAAAATTTTACAGGTGCCGTAACATTCTCGGATAAAAATATAAGTAGGCAGAATTCAGGAGGAGTGTCACACATACTTCACGCCGAATATTTACTACAAGAAATGGCACAGAACAGAACAATAAAGCCACAGCCGATTCTCCTCACTTTTATTGAGCGACTCAAGGGAATTTGAAACGTTCCCAAAAAATTCTCGTTAAACCATGAAAAACAAACGATTTGGTTTGTGAATCATCCTCTTCCTCCTTCTGCCTGCCCAAACTTGACTCATGTCATGTGATATCACTTTCAATTATTCTCCCCAACACCTTGAACTTTGTGGTAGACATGTAGCCTTAAGCTTCCGAGCACATTACGCTCATGAATTTATTAATTTATGACAAAAGCACACATGCCCAGCTAAAAGCCATGACTCTGCTATGCTCCAAAGAACATCTAAAAATAAACATATTTACCTGAATTCTTAATAGCCAAAATTCTACGCCACCATTCCATTCCACAGATTTGGAAGCTTAAATAAATTGTCCAAATTAAAAGCATTTTGATTGCCTTTAGAAACCAAGGGTTTGTTTGTTGCAGAGTATAGATTAAGCTTTGAAATCACATATACTATTGTGGTAAAATATAATAGAGGAGTTTACACAGGGAAGATTATTTCATAATCAATGTCGTAGAGAAGCGAAAGATGATATTATGCTATTTCCCAAGAATGCAACAGATAAGACTAGAAATACACTCGGGAGCCCTATTTTGCATACTTATCATTTGCATGGTGACATATTATGACGTTACTTTCACGACCCTCTCTTAATTTGTATCGGTACATTCTTCATTTAGGCAAGTTACTATACTTCTTCTGCAAACGATACTGATGCAACTCATTGCTATGTTGCATGGCAGGGCTTTTGATGGGACGGGTTTCTCATCTAGGCTAATAACGACTGTCAGACATTAAAACAATCTCTGCATAGAATCTTAGAGTATTATGTCCCTTACGTACCGTTGTCCATACGTCTTGATGAAAAGACGAGCTAAGCTCTCTCGATAAAAGTTTTGTCATGTGGTAGCAACCGGGGCTCACTTTATGTTTACTACTAGATAGTATACATAAAAACATTGCAGAATTGTACTAGTAATATATAGAGAAAGGGACCACTGGTAACGTGTTGTTTGTTCTATGAAAACACTAAAAGCATATAGAGACAAACACACACACTCCATACTGTATACATAAAGAGCAAGTAGCAAGTAGTAATAAAAGTATCAGCTTATTAAGGGAACTTGAGATGCTGCAGGTTGTGTGTAGTGTATAGATGTATATACACCACCGCTGTGTGTGCAGACATTCACAAGTGCATTTTTGTAGTGCTTTGTGCCTTGCTGCGATAAGACGGTCAAACAACTAGTTATTACTATTCATGTCAACTAAAGTGTTATAATTGGTTCCTGCTTCTCTCCTGCCACTGCTGTGGATTCTTCATTTTGAGACAGCTCCGAAGAGAACTTTTTATATTAATTTCATTTGGAATTCTTGTGGGACATTTAAATTTAATTTTTCCCTGGACACTCCAAAATAATTATTATTAGAAAAACGTGAGTTGTTTTTCCAGGAACCTAATAGACGCTTGGATAGAATTCCTGTTTCTTTTGGGCAAAATAGTTAACGTCAGGAAGATATGTTAGACTTGAAAAAAGCAATTTGTGTCTCACCGGACCCATCAGTTAAACCGGAGATGTTACATTCAGTGGATGAAGGCTACTGGGATTGGAATTATTATTGGGGTATTTCTCTAACTTCAAATTTTTTCTCTAAATTCTTCAATCCTGTAAAAAACGCTTAAATTTTTTATGTCAAAATTTTATACTCCTGCAAAAAAGGAGCTAAATTGTTACATTTTAGGTGTAAAATCTCTGAGCTTCTGGAATAAGGGCGTAAATGGTTGAGGCATAAATTCTATACTTGCTGGAAAAAAGGGCGTGTATTGGTATAGACGCGGTGATAGGGTAACGCTTTATTAATTTTTTATGATGTGAAAATGTTGAGACTGGTATTAGGACTGGTGGCTGGCTGGTATTATCTTAATTATAGTAGTTACCATTTATACGTAGATTGTTGGGGGGGGGGGTAAAAGTTTTAAGTATCGTATCGTGTAGGTAACTTGCTTGTAGATTATGCGTGTGAAAGTGTTGCTTCTATAGTGAGTTGATGGCCTATTATCAGGAACGGCGGGTGTTGATGGATGCTCTTCTTCCGATAATACGTCAGGGTTGGGACTTGCTCCACAGCAGAGGGACACAACATGGACGAAGCTATTTGTCGGTGGACTTCCATATCACACGACGGACAAGAGTCTTCGGGATCATTTCAAAGTGTATGGGGAAATAGAGGAGGCCGTTGTCATTACAGATCGTCAGACAGGCAAAAGTCGGGGCTATGGATTTGTAAGTTTTATTAAACACCTTTTTTTACATTTTTATTTTTTTTTATTTATGTACTTCCCCTCAGAAATTCAATGCTATTTTAAAAAATATCTATCATCCGTGTTACTCCTAATGGAGGACAGATGATGTTCTATACTGCATGGTCGAGTCATTAGGTTTTCTTTATTGGTTTACAGTGAATTGGGAATTTACGGGGAAATAATGCGTGTGTGAAGCATATCATGGAAGCTTAGGCCATAAAAAGCATGCTATAATGTTGCTCTTTTGACATTTGTTTCGTATTTCAAATTATTCAGGCTCACCCACCTGCCTCACATTCTCCTCAAATATAGTCTGTAGAGTTGGTTCGCTCATGTAGTAGTAATACTTAATCTGATATTTTCCAATGTATATTTATTGTTAGCAAATGCATCAAGCGACGTAGTCCTTTCGTATTCAAATATGTACAAAGGGAAAACTGTATACGTGTATCTATTTAATGCCCAAATTCTACTGTCTTCCTAATGTCGTTTGAAAGTTTTATTTCCCCGAGACATTTGCAACGAGACATTGAAAATTTACGAGAGTTATACACTTCCAACTTCCATGAACTAGATGGTACATAAATATTTACGTGCTCTATAAGACCAACTCTCAGTGAGTAGTATTTACATAGCATCTATATTGTACAGCCCTCCTGCTTCTACAAATACAACTTGTAATTATTATTGCTACATGGAAGGGAGAGAAACTCACTCACAGAACAGAAAAAGGAAGCCTACTCAAATACAGAGAGCTTGTGCTGCACAGGACAGGCTACGCAGGAATTGAAAAAAATATTCGGAAAAAATATTTGGCACCCTAGTGACGAACATTTGAAAAATAATTCAACTACACATACTTGAAATGATTTCTTCGTCTTTTTACATGACAGCCATACGGAAGGAGTTGAAGGGGCGAGTATACTTTACGATTTTCCCTTTAGGCGTCTTGTCAAAATACTGCAAATTATTATTCGAACAAAGTAGAACCGTATGAATGATTGAGGACTACTCAAGCATTTTGAGGAGATTGGGAGTTCGAGTGGATGAAATTGAAATATTTTTAGAATATCTCATAAGTTGGAGCATTTATGTAATGTACATGCTTGTAATTTTATTGCACTATATTATAGAAGCAAATGTATTTCGGGGGAGGGGAAAAAATTTATGGAGTGTTTTTGCGAGAGCAGTTAAACTTTCTCCAAGGGACCAATACCGCCTGTTGCCTGTCTCTTGAGCAATATAATTTCAATTATACCTTTAAAAATAGGTCATTATGTCTGATCGGGCATCAGCAGAGCGAGCTTGTAAAGAACCTAATCCGATTATCGATGGAAGGAAAGCAAATGTCAACCTAGCAATTTTGGGAGCTAAACCTAGAGGAAATGTGTCAACGCAAGCGGGTAAGTACCTTAGTCTTGAGCTTATAAGAGAGATATCTAATATTAGATGTATAGATTTAAGAACCACTGGTGCAATTACTATATAGAAGGTACTCTATATATAAATCCTTAGAAGTAAGTTAGTGATTTTTTATATGTATTTTATATCTATCTCTCTCTTTCTCTCTTTTAAAAAAAAGATTTTGTTTTATCGTGTACAATTTTACTTGCACTGACTTTTATATAATTTTCAATTAACGATAACGATGATCGTTTTTTGATGTAATAGAGTATATATAATAATAATCATATAATATTTATTAATAACAATCAATCAGAATACAATGGTGAAGGCCTGTTGGGTGATTAATTTCTATTTACGCATATGATTTGAAATTTTCTTGCGTAATTACCGAATAATAATAATATTTTATGTATCTATATATTTGCGTAGGTTTAATATAATATTTTCATTGTTGGAATTTTGTATTTGGAAAAATTTGGATTTTTTTTTGAATTTTTTTGTCTCTATCTCTCTCACTTATATATGATGAACGTAATATTAATATATGCTGGGTGTTGTTATTGTGGGGTGCGCTGCTGGTGATTTTTTTCTTTTTTAGTGATGGTGCTAATGGTGGTTGGTGTGTGATTTCTATATTATTATCTGATATTATGACTGCACAAAAGATTTTTTTTACATATTTACATTAAATCATATTACTCTTAAGCAAGCGTGGCCTTGCGTAGTAGCACTTGTTTTTTTGTGCTGTTTTTTTCTGTATATCTTTAAATAATTACAAATATTTATCACGCTGTGTTAAACAATCGCACTTGATTTTTGAGCTGTTCTTGAATACAAAGAAGGTATTGAGTTTATCTCCCCAATATTTATTTAAAATATTCCAAGAAAAGTTTTTTTTATCATTCTGGTCTAGCTGGATTTTTTGCACTTAACAATCATTTCCTTTGCTAGGGTATGGGTTACTGAAAATGTTAAATGTATTAAACCCGATGACTCAACAAACTCTCTCACCCGGTTACGTCTCTGTCTCTTTCCCCAGCTATTTTAAGTTATCTTCCTATCAAAGACCCAGTAGCGTAAACACATACATACATATCATATAGGGAGGCGAAATATATTACAAGTGCTTGAAAGTTTGCGTAAAAGTTTTTTAGTACGATGATAGATAGATGTTAAAAATTATAGTGCGTCAATTAAAAGGTTTAGGAGATGTGCCAGGCATGTTCGAGGACACATAAGCTGCAACTGCCAGTTCTGGCAAATTTACAATGACTCTACAACATGTTATGCAAGATGAATATTGTCGTATCAACTGTATAGAAAGATGAAGGTGCAGACTAAAACTAATGAGTCTAGTGCCATGGATAGCTGAACCATGATAGAACAATAGCCAATTTTTTAACCTCTTTCTTGTTCATACAGTCAAATCTCCTTCGAACTGCATCTCTTTTTAAAAACAGGAGAGTGTGAAACAATTGAAAGGGGAGGATATTAGGATTTTAGTACACATGTCAGCTGTTGTCTTCCCAAAACAGGAACCATCAGTACTGCTACTGCAACAAGTCAAGGGGATTTCTTGTGTGTGTTTTTAGTAGGAAACTATTACTACTATTTTTCAAGTACTGCCGGAACGTATACGTAGGCCGTAGGAAAGAGATTATGTCGCTGCTGTAGAGTATTAGATGTAATAATAATAATATTGAGTATGTTGGTATATTTAGAAATAAGCGAGAGTAGAGGGAAAACCTGTGAGTGATTTACTGTGGATAACAAATGTGTATCTGGAAACGATTGGATTTTTACGTTGTTGTCAACTTGATAATTCTTACTTGAAGATGGTGAATGATAATTGGTAAATATTTTTGTCACATGCAGGAGAAACTCTACTACTACTACTACTCCGCTCTCAGTCAGCTTAACTCTTGTCAACGTTTGAGACTACAGTATTAAATAGAGAGAGAAAGGAAAAACGCACCGCCTCACAATTTTCTGTAGCACTTTGAAGCAAACTGTTTTTTAGAAGTGAATCCCTATGCACACATCTACTTATATCGCTGTACATAAACAGCTTGAAAAATTTCCTACCTCCATCTAAAAAAACAAAGTCGTAAAAGTTTCCAAAGATTTTTTCCCCCTAATGTACCGTCATCTATATATAGTTTAAATGTATATCTGTACTTACTTGATTGTGTGTTAGGATGAAGACAGGGAGATGTAAAAAGCTACTATGTAGGGTAAGGTTCGCACAGGGACTTGAATAACACTTCCAAGCAAAAAAATAAACTACGTTACATTCTTAAACTATAAAAATTCTAGAGCGGTACATAGTTATGTCAAGTTATGTGTGTGTGCATCCTCCCGAACATCCACACACACATAAGTAACGGGTTGAGTTGAACACATGAGAATCGTAATAGCAGTAAAGTTGTGGAAGAGGAGAGGGTTTTAAAAAGATGGTAGGTATAGTTTATCTTTTTTTCCAACATGGAACATTTTTAGCCTTCTTATACGAGAAAGGGAAACTCCATCTTCGTTTATGTCAGGACACGGCAGAGACTTATCCGGTGATCTTGAGAATGAGATTTGAATGATATTTTTCAGGCTCTTTTAGCCTTGTGTCGTCATGCAAAATGCCAAAGTATTAACTTCCTCTCATGAATTCTCTTCCTCTCGTTAATTTTTTTCGGCTCATCTCATCCTATCTATATTAAAAAGAGGAACCGTGAATTTTCCACTTCACATTTTATTAATCTTCCTTTATTCCTTTCTTTTTTTTGATTTGGAAACGGAACAAAACCATTCTGAGAGAATTATACAGTCCTTTTAAATACCGTCATTGAGTCTTCGGGAACGATACTGAATTTTTAAAAGAACATTTACCCCATTTTTTGTGTAGATAATTCAGGAAATTCTTATACATTTAAAGTGATGATGCAGGTAATTATCGGAAAGATATGAAAGCAGTAATAATGTAAATTTTTTTGAAATTCTTATAATATATGGTAATTGATTTGATTTAATTTCTTGAAAATTATTTTGTTGGTCTTCCTATCTTCACACACTGGGTTTGTATTGTCTTCTGGTTGATGGTTGACAAACTAATAATAAAATTATGGAGATTTGAGGTGGAGTGTTGATGCGGCTGCAACGTTTTGAGAGTGACGTTTTTGTTGTAGCATTTCCCTTCACAGCGATTCGGACAGGCTATCCTACGTCCATCCTAGCATCACAGTACGGGTAAGTGTCTTCCTTCCTAGAAACAACATGCAGCTACCAATACGAAAAAAACTACCAAATACTACTTCTATCTCTACTTCTATCATCTGCTATTTCTATCCATTCTACTGTATATAGTACAACACAGAAGGAAAAAAGAAAGAAAGAAAGAAAGAAAGAAAGATGAAATGAATGGTGATCAAAATAGGAGGAAGCTACATACCCCTTTTATAGGGCCCTATCTGTATTTATTATTATTAGTATTATGTTATATAGTGAACGTTTTAAAACTTCTGGATAGAATTTTTCCAGTATTAGATACAGCAGACTTCCCTTTTGCTAGCGATCCTAATGATTTCCTGACTAGAATCCCTCATGTCTATTTTTTTCTCTTCTTTTTCTTCTTCTTCTTTCTATATATTCAATCCTCTTCCTCATCTCTTCCTCCTCCTTCGATCCTATACAACCACTCCTGTCCTGTACACGACGGCTCCGATGTGTAATGTTATAGTTTATTACAATAAGCCCCAATGTAATCAGCCTACGAGTGCTTTTGCCGTGCGGGATTTTCACTAATGCCCTATCTTTCTCTACTCTGTCTCTGTATTTTTCACTCACAACTCATTTATTTTAGTTTGACACGCAACTTGCACACATTTTGACAGTTAGCAATCACGCCTCGGATCTTGCATGATACGCATTTCTTGTATTTTTTTTGTGAACATATAGAATTATAATTAGATGTTTTTCGTAGTTATCTATGTAGTCATCATATCCGTCTCTACATAATCATCACATATATTGAAGTCTACAATGCTGAAAGAACGGTGAACTCCTTCTCGAAGTTCATTGTTCACATTTTTCCAGGATGTATTCTTATACTCACTTAGCTATATACATATGCCATTTAGTATGGATCAAAAGCCATATCTACACATATCATCTACACATATATGTTTCTGTAGTTACGAGTATTGAAAAAAAGGTTGCCAAAAGGACAAAGATTTTTCGTTTTTGCTTCCAGTTAAAACTGCTGAGTGAGTGCTACAGAAGAATAAATAGAAGTAGTGCTAGAAGCCAGTCAGCTTATTAGATTCAATGCTATAGTAAATACTTATTGCTCAATGCCCTGGAGTATTTATTTATTTTGTTCTCTTTTGTGTGCTCGTACAAGTATATAGTATAATATGGTCCGTGGTAAAAGTAGCTTAGCCTGTGTATTATCTCTTAGTTATTTCATATAATATGCGCATTGAGGAATACAATAGGTTTTTGGAAATTTTTGAACAATACTAGAATTTAAATGGATACAAGAGATTGAAATAAAATATAAAGCTGATTTTCCGCTGCTGTAAAAAGCTGTTTTGTAGCCACTGCGCCGTAATTTGTTTGAAAAGGGTATAGCTCGACATTTTATTCCTCAAGTTGAGTTTTTGGCAAGTAATTTACCATTTCTTAAGAACTTTGATCAAATAAAGGGCTTAACTTTTTGTATGGGGAAAGGGAGTTCTGTCTGGGAGAAAATTAATACTGCAGGTTACTCCAATATAGTATAGGAAACCAATGGTAGAGAAAGGATTGGATATTTGTTAGACTACGATATTCTTATATAACGTCTTTGTTGAGCGGAAAGGAAATAGATTTATAGTTACGAGTTGTAGTATACATGTTCTTTTATTAGTGTCGCCTCGTGCAAGCATGCTCATCAGCAGATAATGAATTCTGTATGGTGGATTTTGAAAGTACTTTTGTGCATTGAAGCTAAATAACAGTTTTTTTGATCAATATTAAATTTGTATAAAAAAATCTAGAAATATACCGCTGCTACAACACTTTGATTGACTTTTAGTGGTTAAGCTATATAGATGTTCAAAAGCAAAAATCCTTCATCCTTTTGCAACGTATATATGTAATATCTGTGTACTAATACTGAAAAGAGACTTAATTGACTGAGGTACTTTTGCAAACAAGTGGAGGGAAAACCAACAACAAATATAAGAAAAAAGTCTATTTTTTTCGATTCTTTCAGACTGCCTGCAAGCTATGTCTATCAACCGGCTGCCTATGGAAGCGCTCCTCTTCTCTCTTTGCCAGCAGCAACGACTTCACCAGCCTTAGCTGCAGCTATTGCATCGGCTCAGAATAATTCTGTGTCTCAGTTCTATGACTATCAACCGGCGAACCTGGCGGCCTCTGGAGTGACACCGGGTGGAAATGCGGCAGCTGCTGCTGCTGCTTTTGCTAATCAAAGTGCAGCTCACTTTGCTTCTCAAGCTGCCTTCGCTGCAGACCCGTAATTACTCAATTAAATTATAGAATATTTAACTTGAAAACTCATTTCCTAATATATGATATTCACTAAATTGTAGTGACAACTATTTTGATTTCGCCAGGTACCAATCGTACTTAGCAGCAGCGCAAGGCAATCCTCATGCAGCACAACATGCGGCAGCTGCTCATGCGGCATATGCAGCGTACTTACCTCAGGTTGCTGCTGGAGCGATTCCAGCAGGGGGAGCAGGAGGGGCTGGTGTACAGATCAATCCGTATGGAGCTGTAGCTCAAGATGCCCGAATGCAATGACAGTTACAGTTTTAGCGTGGCTCAATTTGTATCCAGTCAATATTCATTATTGTACTACTACACCTCATCTAAAAAATGTCTTTTGAAGCAGTAAGCAATGGTTTCAGAAATAGAGCACAGCGCGCTAATACATTAGATATATGTACTTAGAAATTATTGAGAAACAATAATTTGATCAGAAATTCATTCACCTTTTTAATTACTATTGCTGCTTCCTCACTTCTTATGTTAATTTTATTACTATGTACAATTACAAAGTTAGACAGGTCGTAGAATTAATTGTAGTTTATCTACTTGCCCACAAAAAAAAGATCTTAAACCAATAAGAGGATTAAAATAATGCAATCATAAATTTAATATGAACTGCCTATATCGGGAAAAGCATTTGAGATTCGACCTTTTTCGATGTTTTTGAAAACAAGTGAGTAAGAAATTATTAGGTGTGCTTGAAAACGACGTAATAGATTCACCTTCCGCCTTATTACACGTAAAACCGATCCATGATGACCAAAGAATTTAATCAAGGATTCACGTAGTAAATGAATTAGTTCACTTTTGACATGCTTCTTCACGAAATATTTTGCCAAAGTCTGCTCTTTACTTCGATTTTTCTTTTCCGCAACTTTTTTAAAGAATACTTTTCACACAGTATTGATTGTATAACCTGTCTTCCTATTTATGTAATCTTGACATGTTTTGTCTTCCTAGCACTTTTTTTGGTTCCGTTTGCATGCACTCAGAGAAAACTAATCGAAGGAAATGACGTGCATTTGCCATAGTCAATCATTGAAGTACATACAGAAACTATAACCTTTCCTTTACAGGAATCAGTCGTTCTGAGGATTCAAAAACTTAGATGACATTATAAGTCAAAGGTTCTGATAGCGTGCCATATGAAATCAGTAGTAAATTATATTTACGTACGTACGTATAATCAATACCTGCAATAATATTATTTGCAGACTGTTTTTACTGGCTATATATTATAACATTTGCCAGGACAGATATTTTATACGCTAGTAATAATATCTCAATTTTACCATTTTATGTACTTTTACGTACAAGTGCAAAAAGCAAGTGGAAGGTATTGTAGGATATATAATATTGCTAAAAGTTATAGTGTTGAAATGTTTAAAAAACACACGAGGAAAATTTGACTATTTGGACTATAGTTCTACAAAGAGTAATTTATTCAACAAAAGAATCTTCACTGTAAGAAAAATAATAATGTTATTAGTAATTTATCAAGGATTTACGTATTGTATGTCATCATATGACTCAATAAGTTATCATCACTTACTTATATCATAATATTAAATTATTGTTATTACTATCAATGCTTAAGTGCAATAAACATTTTGTAGCAGATCCCAATAAGATGTACTTTTCAACAAATTAAGACAATAACTTTTAGTCATTCAAAGTCAACTTAGGAATGATTCATTTGTTAATGCATACATATACTTGTTTAAATAGTATCAATTTCGGTAATAAATATTTATAGTTCAAACCCTGTCGGCGCTCCTTTTTTTCTCAACTTGTTTTTTATTTGTCTCCTGGATTTTCCAATGTATTGAAATATCTTTGCAATGCTCGAAACTTTTTTTTACCGTCTGTTGCATACTTATTACATAGTTTTGAGACGTACAAAACTCAAAATCTCATCTCTTTCAATGTAATATATTTCGCCAGAAGTTGTAATGGGAACTCAGGACAAAAGAAGAGAAAGTTCAAGCATGTACCTCCAAGTCAACTCCCCTGCAAAAGACGTATCATATAATGTGTATTTCCTTGTATGAAACTTATGCCCAACTTCAGTAGTTTTTTTTGGAGTAGTTGAACCACTCCAAGATTCTCTTCCGGGTCAATAATTCCATTCATAGCCAACCATATCTTTTCAAGTCCCTCTAAAGTGCATATATAAGCAAGAATCGATCTTAAAAATCTGAAATGTATACAATTCGCTCCAATCTCCACACCATATCAAGACGTACCAAAGAACTACAAAAATAATTTATTTGCAGAAAATTTCAATATTAATTCTCTATATTATTCCTTTGAGTAAACAGCACTGGACCCTCTGTCAGTGTTTCAAGTTATAATAGAATTTTTGTACAAAATAAAGTTCCCAATATTTGCGCTCCCTAGCACTTTCATACTTACATAGATACATTTTATATGTATATAATATTTTCCACTACAAGTAAGTAAGTACATACCTTTCACAAAAAATGCAACACAATGAATTTTACAAGGTTCTCGGGATTTCGGGATCGGTCGATGCCAATATAAAAGCGACCATTTAATGCATAGATCTGTAAATAAGTACATTATTCCACAGTAGTTTTTGAAATAATGTGAAAGATGTATTAGATTTTCAGCGCATCGTTCGCTTGCTTTTATTTGAAACATTCTTTTTTAAAGAAATATTATTATATTGTCTATTTACAGCAAACTACTTGATACTATGAGACGGCGGAACAAGCACATTGGCTATTCACATTCCAACTCGACTTTGTGTGTAAACTTCCAAATGCACCCACAAAGTACTTGTTCATCGTGGACATGACCAATGACCACGTTTGAAAGCTAAACAAAGTCATCAACAGTTTTCGAACAACAGAATAAGAGCCGTGGCATTAGAAATATTCTTACAAGTTTCCCAGGACCGACTAGCCGACTACACTTTCTAATTCTTAGTTAGGGCTGTTCATTGCACTCGACTCACGGCTCCAGTAATTATAGATATAAAAATAGCATATGAAAGCATTGTTAAAATATACATATATACACAAATCACGCAGACCAGCCCATGCCTTGGCCCTTTAAATCCTGAAACGTAAACAATACGTTATGCTTTCAGCTGCAGGCCTGTGGCATATTAATCCATATAATTATTATATTTTTTGAGAACAGTTTCTTTTCTTAGTGACCGTATAAATAAAAATATATAAATACCACACAGATAAAGCTATATAGTGTAGAGTTCGCGTCGGAGGTCGGATATCCCCCCATATGTATGAGTATGTGCAGTAATAAAATAACAATATGTGCGTTTGTCAAGGATGAATTTAGCAAACATGAACCCTAACCAACAAAAAAGAGACCATTTAAAATGCGCTTCCCAAGCAAGTCACAATTAATTATTTCTCATTCATTAAAATGCCACGTTATTCATTGTCAATAACAGCTATAAGAGGAATTAATAATTTATAGTTCTAAACATTTTGGTAAAGGAGAATTTTTTTCCAAGCAATAAAATAAACATGAAATTAACAAGTTGACTGGGTATTGAACAGGGCTCATCATTGGCTGCTCTGTGGTATATGAATATACATATAGATATATGTTTTATGCTAAGAATAAACGTCATGGATTTACGCTTTTTACGCATAAACATAGTTTATGCATACGAAATTGTTTTGTCTATAAATGTCTATATTTGTGTGCTACCTTTTTTGTGGATTGTGGACTTGAATTTTTATTGCGGCTGCGCAAGACATATATCATTTAGCTGGAGGCTGGAGCTATAGTGAGGTAAAGCAGAACTATAGCAACGAAACTATATACTGAAGTAAGAGCTATTTGCGATCAAACATTATTGTTTCAGTGAGTAAAATGTGTGAGTGAAATGAGTAATAGTAATAGCACGTACTTGATAAATAGTAAAATGAAATCGCCTTGTGAACGACAGTGACTATGACGAAAACGAAAATCGGTATTCAGAGAACTGGAGTCACTGGAGTGGCAACGTAGTGAATTTGTTCCATGTACGGGGTATAGTAGGTTAGCAGTGAATATAGCTTGTCTTTTGTATTGAAAATTGTTTTGTGATAAAACATTTCGTATATTTTACTGACTTTGTGTTTATATGAAAGGAGTGTGACCCTGAAGAATCAAAACTTCAAAGTTTGGTAAGTTATTGAACTTTGAACCCAATGAAAATTGTGGTTGGTGTTGGTGTTGATGGACGGGCAGTGGCAATGTCTCGCTGTAATAGGAATAATAAATAGAAAAAATTGTAGTAAATGTATGTGATTTGCGATCCAGCCAGATTAAAGGACTTAATTTATCTGTTTTAGCGAATGTTTCTTTTGTCACTGATTTTTTGTTATTATGTTGAATTGGGATTTGTGATTGTGAACTGTATATTATAACGTAGATAGCAGGACAAACTTTATTTGGTAACTTTGGTAAGATGAGTGAATTAATAATGTCACTATATGGGATTGGGATATGGGATGAGTTAAAAATTGGGCTTGTATGTATTTCAGTGATAAGTGATGCTTCTGTGAGAAATTGAAATGGAATTGGTATGTACACCGATGATCTTGCTTGATGCTGTGATGTTAATGGATTGTTAAAAGTGGGATATTTAATTCAAACTTTTCTGGTAAAGTTATTGGGGATATTTTAATAAGGCAAGGGAATTGTTTATACATGCAGTATATATATGTATTATGAAGCTTTTCTGTGAGTTGGTAAGTGGTGACTGAAGTGTCATAGCAGCAGCTTATGCAATTTCAACTTAAACAGTGTTCATTTCAATTCAAGTAACGAATTAGATTGTTTACGATGGAATGTCGCAGATGAACACGTCTACCAGACTAATACATTGGTTGTAACTCAAGGGAGTGGATAATAATGTTTTACTATGTTTTTGGCAGGAAGGCATTTAGAGAATCAGTATGACTCGACGAACGGGACAGAATGTTGCAGGTCGTCAAGTTGCAAAAAAGTCGACAGCGAAACCTCCACCGAGGATCCCAAGGGAGCAAGAAATAAGTCCCGAAAACAGTAGCAATAGTAGTGACGATGCTTCCTCCAGTGGTGGAGGTCAGCTCCAGAAATCTAAATCTCTCAAGAGATCATCATTATCAGCAAGATCCCGCACCCCCAAGAAGAATGGCAGACCAAGTCCTTATAAAGTTCGAACTAATCTCCAAAATCGAACAAGTGCGAGAAGAAATTATGCTGAGGAGTTGCCTTCAACCTCCACCAGAAGACCCCGTCGTTATCGGTATTTGTTACTATTACACAATATATCATTCAATTACAAAGCTCCTATACTCACTCCGATTGAGTTTTGAAGCAGTGCAAGAATTTTTATGTAATAAACTGAATTTTGGAGATTTGAAATGGAATGAGTACTTATGGATCTGTACGTATGCATGATGTGGTGCTTAATCATATATAGCAATGGTTGGTTGTTTTTTATAATTTGTCTTCACGTAAGGAGGAAAAACTAATATGGACGATTTATTTTTAGTCAGATCAGTCCGCGAGAATTGGCTAAGATTTGTCAATTTACCACCGTAACCACCATTATTGATTTAGTCATTGCATTTTGTTTGTGTTGTTACCAGACCTGGATTGTTAGCTCTCCAAGAAATCAGGAAGTATCAGCGAAGTACAGAACTGTTGATTCCGAAGTTGCCTTTTCAGCGCTTGGTACGGGAGGTCATGCAGAAGTTCAAATCAGACTTTCGATTTCAAGCTAATGCCCTTGCCGCACTTCAAGTAAAACCTTTGCTAAAACACAGTTTCAATTATATTAGTTTTTGTTGGAATCAACTTACTAATCCTTATTTCATATAGGAAGCTTCTGAGGCCTACCTGGTTAGACTCTTTGAAGATGTAAATCTCGCCTGTATTCATGCCCACCGTGTCACAATCATGCCGAGAGATGTCCACCTTGCTCGGAGAATTAGAGGGGATCATAACCGCTATTGAAACTATCAAGATCTCCATTTAATTATTTCCACTAAAAACAGTAGTCGTTAGTCATTTGTCATCTCGCGTACAGACCTCCTAGCAACCTTTGTCAGATTTATTAAGTATTAAAAATCTTTTTTTACTGAAGTTTGTATATGATGTATCGTTTTAAGTTTTGTATTTTGTCAGCAATTATAAATGATTGAAGTGAAATCTAATCGAACATTTTCACGTGATTCGACAACAACTTTGTAACCCTGGTTTTCATAAGTGGCCTATTAAATTGGCGACAACTTTTTCTCCAAATTTTGGTAGCAATTTGTCTATTTTACGGTGTGAATTTTGATTTGGAGGTTTTTGTAGCATTAAGAAGTGCAGTTTTTTCCTTCAGATTGTTAGACCTTTGACCGATGTGTTCCACTCTCCATCATCTACCTCTAATCTGGTATTGACCGTATCATCAAGCTATTGTAAGTGGTACATACTACTTTACGTGTTTTTTCGTAGGTCTTATCGTAGTTTCTTTTTTTTACTAGTGGAAGTTGTTTAGTTACTAATAGTTAGTTAAGTAATGCTCATTTGTAAATTGTAAAGTGACAATTTATCTAGTGATATGTACTTATAAACATGAATTGCTTTTTTAGACGCACGTACTAATATTATTTATGGAAGTTACGGATTACGGTAACTAAAACTGTTTATAATTTCTGTTATACTGATTTAAATTGTTTGTGGAATATTGTATTGTTACCAAAGAACGTGTACATAATTGCTACGTCGACTATCCTGTCAGAAAGTTAACACAATGATTTGTTTAGTCGTACTTCACCTAATCGGTAATTATTAATACCTGGATTTCGTATTAATTTTCTTATTTAGAACGGTCAGTCCGCCAGTTTTGCGGGAGAAGATACATTTATGTCAATTGTGAGTGTGAGGAGGCGTGTGGAAATTGTTGAATAATCTCATATTACGTGTAAAAATGCATTTCCTTGAGCTATTGTCTATCCTACATTCCTACAATACCATGCCACGATGTATGTCATATTGTATGAATTTCGTCCATCATATTTTGTAATAAATATGTAAATATTAAAAGTTAAAAGTATTTTAATTAAGTAATTCCTGAGAGGGTCTCACTCTATACCCATCATTCATCCTCATGACATGACATAGCCTCATAACCATCACCAAAATCTAGTATGACATTTAGAAAAAATGGTTAAGTCGTCTTGGGTTGGGTATGCTAATAACTCCGCAAGATTGTGGCTAGTTATTAATGTTCATATTTATTTGCGAACGCCAACTCAAATTGTTGCGCGAAGTTACATGATTACGTGTACGTCTCATTTTCTGGATTCTGGATCAAATTTTGCTGAAATAATTCAATACAATTAAACGAGACGGTTTTTCGTCCTGAAAGATATAAACTCTGACAACTGCAGTGATGAACTGCACTTAGGTTATGTAATTATTTATGTTCGAAATCAACGCAAAGCAGTAAGCAGTGGTGTTTTAAAGCCCTGGAAATGCAAAAATGGTTGATACCAAATGCCCCTAACGGGGATAAGAGCAAGAACAGGAGGTCAACGGCAAATTTTTGGCAAAAAAATGACGACCTTGGTCTGGGTAGTTTGTATTTATTGCTTTTATATTTTAATTTAATAGTTATTCCACAACTTCCTCATTCAGCGCTTACTGTCAAACAAAATTAGCTAGAAGCAAAGATGTTTTCCCTCCCATTATCCCGCTTATTTGTGCTTTGCCTTCCTAATGGGATAAGTGGAAACGTCTTAATGGTCCTCTTAGGGGGCAAAAAGCCGAGCAC
>JAQFXU010000977.1:0-36528 GCA_034693705.1 Spatulosminthurus flaviceps
GTGTGGTAACACCACAGGGAAAATTTTTTTTGCGAAAGATGTAGTTTTTTATGGTGCTTTCAAAAATATTTTGGTGGCACCTTACATCACTAGTTCAAATTTGGTCAAAATCGAAATGTCCGGGTTGAGGTGATTTGGCACAACTGTGAACTGGAACAAGTTCACTTTTGTTTCAGAATCAAGATGGAATAAGCCCATTTACGCCAGCTTTTCACACAAGGGAGGGGGTGAACTAGGGGTCAAATTATTATGGATTCACTATGGGGGTATGGTTTTATCCCTATAGTAACATTTTAAAATAATTTTCCATGGAATATTGATTGCTTCAATCCTGAAGCACATTTCAGTCATTCTAACGCGTTCAAAATCCCTGTTGGTGTTTAGGCTAAATTTTAAGGGTGCATTTAATTTACTTTATTGGTTAAAGTGAAATATATGCACTCTTGACTCTTAGCATTCTTATTCATTTTTCCTGCCATACGCATACCTTAAATACATATTTTTAAAATTATTTTAAAATTATTACACAACCCTGTCAATACCATTTAACATCCATCTTATATGTACAATATATTTATTTTTTAATAGTAATCATGAACACCTAATGTATTAAATCTTAAACTAATGGGACCCTATCCTATACAAATCAGATTTTTTCCGATTTTTTTTCAAGTTAGATTCAAGAAAAAGAATGAAAATAATTAAAAACTGTTTATTTACCACTGCTAACCCAGTTCTGCTTGGGTTTATACTCTATTTTAAAGCTAAACTTGACATTTCAGTTCCAAAATGGAACAAGTCTACATTTTTTAAAACTTCGTAGTCTTATTACATGGTGTGGGGCACTGTAGGATTTCCGAAAATTTGCCTACCGTTGTGCATAACATGGAAGAATTTTTTCTAATAATTACATGCTGAGTACCTGCATCATGAAAGAAATAGCAGTTTTTTGTGGTTCCTGTAAAATTTACTAAAGTGGACTTATTCCAGTTTGATTCTGAAGACCTCATTTGTATATTATAGATAATGAAATGCAAATTAAAATATTCTTACTGGGCGTATCCAATACATCGGGAGAGGGAACTGGCGTCTCATCCTTATATTTAGTATCAAAGAAAATATGAAAAGTGACCAATTGCTTAATAAGCTCTGAGGAACATTCTCTTAAAAAATGAATCCTCTTGACAGTTTCTTCTATATCCTTTCCAGGTGCATACAGAGCAATGGAAATGGGTCCTTGCCAACGTTCTGCCAATGGAACCAAATTATCCAAATAACGGAACTCTCCATGTGTGGTATAAGTAATAGATTCATTGCAGAGGAATGTTCGGGATGCTGGTGAGAAATTGACTAAAAACGTATACGCATTGTGAAGGACATTCTTTATAGTTTTACTCCCTTCCCTCACACTATCACTTTGAGTACAATTAAAAAAACTTGTATTTAAGTACATTCGATTTGAGCCTGGACTCAAATCCGAATTTTTCGAATCATTCACATAAGTCTCGTTGATGGATTTATTTCGACGATATTGTAAAATATCGAGAAGTTCTTCTGAGGGTGGCTTTGCCACATCAATTGTTTGCCGAATGACACCAAAGTCCAGATTTTTTAGCACGGTGTAATTGAGAATGAAGGTCGTGATACAAATCACAGCAAAAAGGTACAAACAATTTTTGAGGTACATGGTCATCACGTGGGTAATTATAGGAACAACACTTGACCCACACAACAATAGATGATGGCATAAAATCACTCAACACGCAGTCACAAGAAGAAACGTCCATTGTCCACCGCAATGTTCCTCCGTATACATTGAAACTGTATTTGTATATCCAAGCCCTCGTTATATAAATCTTTGGGAGGATCAATAAGTAATTAAATCGTATGGATGAATGAGTCTCGTCCCAATAACATTTTCCACAAGGATCACATCAAAATCATTGTATTCAAGTTTCCCTATCAAAAATATCATTCACTGATTAATATCCTCCTTTTTTCAATCCTGTTCACATTCCAAGAAGATTTTTCCACCGGTGGGAAAGGAATGTCATGGTAATGGAAAGAAAACCTGGAATGTTATCTAATAAGATTCCGATTATTTAGAGCCATCAGAGAGTAGACACCTGCCAAAATTTAACAGGTCTTTTCATCATCACATATTCTTTTTCTTCATTCATGTTAAGTATTCTCTTCTTTGATTTACAGTCGGAACTCGTCATTTCCTCAAATCTTGCCATTCCCCAGTACTTCCAAACTCTTTCCATGAGGTACTAATAGTAAGGAACGGAATCTGTAGACAATCAAAGGTAATTCTTTATCAGCTCAAATTTTCATATGTATCTTGACTATGTATTTGCAATTTTGATTGTGTACAACCAAATCAAAGCATATAAAAGTAGTTATATAAAGAGCCTACACTGTTAAACAATAAAATAAAGGAACAAGGAATCTATAGCAAGAAAAATTTCCATTTATTCTAATTGTAAAAATTATTTGCTTTTAATATCATTGTTGATGCTACAGTGAGCATAAAAAAATCATGATGGTTACAAAAAAGTTAAAATAGGTTTTAAAATTCCTGCTTTAAATCGCACAGCTAAAATCCTCGGCATGGAATTATTATTCAAAGTAATACGGTCTTATACAGGTAGTTCCAACGCTAACACAAGAAGATTATATCGTCAATACCGGAATTTCCCCTCAAATTAGAAATGGTGGAAAATATTACCATCTATGGATTTGTTTGAACGTGGTAGAAATTAAAACATTTTTGGAAATATTACCGCCTTGGACCTAATGTGTTGGAAACTGGAAGGGCAACTATAAAAAACCAAATAATGTTTGCTAAACCAACGGCTGATACTTTGTTACCATGCCTTCAAGCTTTTTAAAACCCACACGGTGCCCTAAAACTCATGTTCTCCCATTCACGCCATGTTTAGGAAATCGACATTCCGCAAAAAAAACGTAATTTTATACCATACTCAAAAAATCCATACGCAGTAATATTTCCATCGCTTACGAAAATTCCGTTATTGTTGATTATATCCTCCACCGTTGGCAATGGAGCCAATTAAGCCTGCAAGAATCCGGTAAAAAATCACAGGAAGAAACACATGTTAACTTTTTTTAAATTTGTTTTTTAGTAAAAGAATAACTTTTTTTAAATTTCCGAAAAAACTGGAAACTTTTCTTCCATTTCATTCAGAGAGCGTTGGATTTAGAAAACGAGGGTATGCAATAATTAGTATGTGTGTGATTCTCTGTGTTAGCTTCAGTCACCGCAAATAAGTGGGACAATGTCGGGAGCCAAATGACTGCATTGTAATTAGAAGTAGCAAAAAACAATGACAAAAATAATCGCAGTTTATTCATACTTGAGATAACATGTGTAGCAATAGACTCAAGTGAATGAGGAAATCTCATGTGAAAAACGAGCCTATATACAAATATATGCCCATATCCCAACACATATTAATTACTCACTCAAGTTTCTATTTCTATATATCAAACGAAAATCTATTTTGGAAAATGAAAGTTATAAATCACTTTTAATACAGATATACAAGTATATAGCAACTACACTTACCCAATTAAGCTTAGTCTTCCCCCACAGAGAGTCTCACTTCGGGGTGTAGACAATAAACTTATACAATTTGTTGCAAAAGTTTGTCTTCCCCAAAGTAAATCTAATATTTCACATGCAATTGTATTAGGTTAGGAATTAACATTCATCATAGTACTTTGCTTTGTAGTCACGCTTGGTATAAATAGGAAAATTGCCCCTAGAAAAATGTCACCAATGTAGTAACTAAGCAAGAGCTTTATTGTTTCTTCAACTTGAGAGTCACTTACAGGGGGAAAAGGACCACTGAGGAATTTTGACTGAAGGATTTTAGCACTGGAAATTTATTTATAGTAATTGTTATTGGTGCCATTATATGTAAGTCCCAAGCTCAGATTGATACTGAGCTTATCAATCCTAAGGTCATCATTAGCTTAGCTGCATGAGGTAACTACCGCAAAGGCTTGGTTGAAAAAGTACACGCTCACACACACACACGTCTCTCTCTTGATATTTCCCCACTATAAATACAGCAACTGCTGAGAGGAAGTTCACGGGAAAGGAGTCGACTGAAACTCCCGTTCACAACTAAACGCTCCTGCCGTCTCACAATTTTACTTTCGCTACTTGATATATATGTACATGATAGGAAAAGGGAATTGATGCGGTGTTTCTCTATACCCCGTACTTGACTGTAAGCATAGTGGACTTATATAGCTCGACTAGTTCTAGTCAAATCAATCTTGCTTAATATTATATGATTGCACTTAGCACCTGTGTAAACTGTAATAAAGATAACAATGTGATTACTAAAGTAGATTGGGAATCGGTATGACATTGCCTTAACGTAAACTACTTTTCACCTCCGTCACACAGTCACTCACACACAGAGAGACACTCGTACATGATTTTAGTCATTTAAACATTTAGTGTTACAAGTTTTTATGGAAAAGCGTGCATAAGGACCGATTTGCTAGATGAATGACAAGCAAGTGGGAGTCCTTTCCTGGGAACTGCCCCAATACAGTATACATGGTTTTTCCCTACTAACCTATCACTTTTACTATACTTGAGTCACTTTCGCGGCTCCTTCATGTCATTTAAATACTGTGGGAGAAGGTTGTAGAGGATAATTAAAGGAAGGCATAAAAACATGCTTTAACACTCGAGGGGCAATTTTCTGTAGTGTAAAAAATTCATCCCACCTGCTCTCACCTTTCAAGAGAGTTTCTTGAGAGGATGAGCCACTGGAAAATAAAACGGAGTGGAGCGTGCTATTTTTAAGGGAACTTTCCTGGAATTAAGACCCGCTAAGTTAAGTGTCAACAAGATCATAAAATACTTATCCTTATGTGTAACACTACCTACATTGATATTGCCAGCTTATCTCTCCTTGTATCAGTTGGGAACGAGGGTGAAAAAAATTGTGTCAGCTTTGGAAATATTATGGGAAGTTAGTTGTTGATGGTGTGAATGATATTATGCTTTGGATAAAAATCGATTAAGTACAAGTGCACGCTGCACGTTGGTTATTACAAGAGACTAAAATCCCGAAGCTGCTCCTCCCCTGCAGAACATGACTCCCACCAACAATTATGATTGCTTCGGGAATTGACAAAGACTCTCATAAAGTGATGTTCTTATTGCAATGCTAATAGATAGAGGACATTATGAAAGCCCAGCAGGGAATTTTAATCAAAGTGATGGATGATGGATTTTGCTTGGAGATTTTTACTAATATTTTTTTGCACTGAATTCTTTTTCGCTATATGCAAAAATAAAATCTGGGAAAAAAGTAAATTTGAGTTTTACGACTTTTGGAGATTTCAAAAAAGCCATGGGACAAATCCATGATAAGTCATTTTATCTATCTGGAGGGAAGAGAGGGGGGGGGAGAAGTTTGTACAGATTAATAAATTATTTACCCAGGATCGGACGATTATTGGTGGATGAATTTATGAGGTTTTGCAAAGCTGGAATTACTGGGAAGGTAAACATGGAATTTGCAAATATTAAGAATGGGTCAATGCAAATGAGTGGGTAGATTTGTTACATATTATTCAGTATCTATCTACCTGCAATAAAATCTCAAGTGTGTAACGTGGATTTGAGAGGTTTTTTTGTAGAGTCAAGTACAGCTTTTACAATACATAGAAATTGAGTTAGTTTGCGTCACATTTGGTATTTTCTATAATATTGTGATAAGGTATGTAGGTGGAATTTTACCATGTACACATCATCAGAGGAAGGTTTCTCAAGCACGTGTATTTAGTACGCATTGCGGGGAAATTTTGCTTTGATGCATAAAAAAGGAAAATGCTTTTAAGTACTATAGTGTATTCACCATAGTGAAGGGTTGCATGTATAAATTGAATAAGACGGCACAGTTGGTTCGATGTGAAAATTATTTGTTCATTTTGTAAATGTATGACATATAAATGTGAACAAGAGAGGGAGAGAGAGAATAAAAATGTATGGGGGAAAATGAAAGCGTGAGTCTCATTGTGATAAGATATGGGAAATGCGATTACTTTGGGAAGGTTCAAGAGAAACAGGATGCTATATTCGACTGGGCAGGAACTCTGTACTGGATAGATAATCCCTGAATAAATGGACACTTTTCTCTCTTCACTTCAATCTCCTCTTGGCTCATTCATAGTTAATGGTATTTTCATTTAAATAAAATGCGTTTCACCATTCCGCTATATATTTCTTAGAAACAACTTGGATGGATTGAAGTCGCGAGAGTGAGAAGAGTTAGTGTAAGTTTTATGATGAAATGTGTTCAAGTGCTATTTTCCCTGTTGAGAATTTATTATTACAATATGCTTCTTATGGAAACGTATATGAAAACTCCTAAAACTCACATTGCCTACTTTACTCAGTTATCATGTACGGGCTGTTACATACGAGAAAATGCATTCCGTAATAATAATAAGCTCCTAATGAAATATGCTATACTCAAAGCTTAATGTTTATATATAGCTTAGGAAATTACATAGCGTCCGTATAGGCAAAAATAATATTGACTTCTGAATTTCTGGTGGGGCAGGGCAAAGTAAACGTTTCTGGATATATTAACAATGGAGTAGCAATAAGAATTTTTATACTTATGTATATCTATATATACGATACAGGAAGAAAAGTTTATGGAAAGCAGTTGTTCGTGCAATAATTCTAATTAATTTAATGAATTACACCTTAATTATTCATTTGCTTCAGGTTCGCAATTAACTAGTAGCAATTAATGGGGAAAATCAATCCAACATTCCTTACCAGTGGGAATTTTCTTACTGTTCAAGCTCAAATAGGAATTACGCTCAAGTGTTCTTGCCATTTGAGCAGAAGGCCACAAGGAAATATTAGCCGGAGGGAAAGTCACTACCCATTCATTTTATGCATTTGTTTGGAAATGTACATTGTATGATATACAGTGTTTATGTATTTTTGAGATTGATTGAACTTGCCCAGTCCCAGACGAGTACCTCTAATTTGTACTTTATGCAACTTTTCACTTTTCCTTGATATTGTCATGAGGACTTGGTGGTTAGGTGGATCTGCTCTTTGCTGGAAGTTTTTCCAGCCGATTACAAAAAAGCTATATTTGATTTAGGTACGTGGGTTATTTTTGAAGGTCACTGAATAGAGTACATCTGAATTTAATTACTAGGATCTAGGATGAGAGTAAGAAGCTTTTTTTTGTGGAATGCTAAGAGGATTTGCAAAATTACAAATATGGAGGAAACTTTGTTGGGGGAAATTCTAGTATTTTGGAGTAATACTTTATCTCCTTTCACGAAGATGTTTACTTATTTATTGTGTAAACTTATTCAAAATAGTTCGGGGTAAAGGATCAATTTAGAAAGAGATAGTGTCTTGCGATTTGAGATAATGCTGACGGTTTTAATACTCTTTTTTCGAAGGACGTGACCAAATACGCTGTAGTTTCAAATTTGTGTCAAAGATTCAAGCAACTTGTGGATAATTCCATATCTGGGGCTCGGCTGATGACTCAGCCGGTAATCATTTTAAACTATAGGCTATTAAAAATGGAGGGCATCTTCAGTTCAATAGGAAGTTTGTAGATAGAGGTGTAAACTATGTAATCACTGTAGTGATTAATATATCCTACATAGGAATTTTTTAAAAATATTAAAGAGCTGAAGCTTCCGACTGAAAATGTTGTCTATGAACTTTTAGTAAAATCATCCATATGCACAGTAAATAGATTTATCTATGCATTGTACTTTACATATAATACATATACATTATTTGTTTAAAAGGGTTGTGAGCAGTGAGCATGGCAATTGATACTCTTTATCATTTTTTATGGAGTATAAATCAAAAACTTATTTGACGTACCAATTAAGTATGTCTGAGCTGATCGGTGCATGAAATAATATTGATTACGTTATTTCTGATTTTTGAATTATTAAGGTTAAGGTAGTAAAGTTACGATATAGGCGTAAGTACAAAGTGCAAAAATATGGCATCGAGCTTGAACGTGAAGGGATTTTTAGGGATACAAAGCCCTACCTATTCCGACGTTTGTACTGAAACGTTTGTCATTATTATGCTTGTGATAAGTTTATGATTTTATTGCATGCTTACACGTAGCTTCTCTAATTGTAAGTTCTCTACATGGAAATTCATGGAAGCTTGTGTGTAAGTACAAGGTGAAGTTTAGTAATGCATTGTACATCTGGAATAAATAATTATATGACTGTTTAGGCAACATCTGTAATTATCCGTTCTGCACGTTAAAATATTTAGATTATGATACACCATTGCTTAAGAAATCATTACTGGAGGCTTAAACCCAAAATTATGAGACTCAACACAATCCGAAGGAATGCTAAAGGTTACTTGAAACTCCTAAACAAAAGAGCTAATTAATTTATACTCCATGGCTACTCTTGTACTTTCAACAAGAAAAAACTACACTGGTTTTTATGGCGCTCTCTGGTGGTGATGACGACAATGACACCATAGAACAAAGACCTTGGTACGCCTTATATTCCAAATTCTGAACGTAAATACCACAAACTATATATATAAGTAGTAATGAGAGGAAATACAGCCTCTCTGTGGGTGGTCTCGGGTCGGGTTCGATTGTTAAATTCTTATAGTGGAATTTCAATCTTCAGATCCTTTAAACTTCAACTATTAATTAAAATTATAGTTGCTCAACTTCGCATGTTTCCAGCTTTAAAAGTGGATATGGCGTGAATTTTCACATGGAAAAATTCGTTGCTCATTTTAATAGCCCTACTATTTGTAAGTACTTACAACATTCGTCATTATTCCTAGAAATCTTGGCGTGTAAGTATTGCTCCATGCAGGGAACGAGGGAATAGAGAAGTCGAAATAACAAGGCATGATGATGCCAGGACAACTAAATAGGATCAAAGATACTGGAAAGGACGGTATGACTATATGTGCATGCAGCCAAAATTATACATGTCACGGGATATGATACATACCCGCCGTGACAACGCTGACTTTCTGTCTGCAATGTCACATGAACTCGAACCTCTAATACTCTTATGAATGAACAATGGACTACATACTTTCATCTATCTCCAAGAAATTCTCAAATGGCTCTCATTTCTGATTTATATATATTTTGTCATCTTCAGATACTCTCACTTTTTTTACAAAGTGCTTGGCAGTATTCAGGTTAACATAACATTTTGTGTCAATCTCACCAGTACGAACTCATGATAAACCAATTATTCGTGCACGATAGTTTCAGGCAACTAATCGTACAAAGGTCCCAACAAACAAAGAGACTTTTAATTTTAAATACAAACATTACATCAACTTGAGGATTTTCAAGTACAACTCTAATTTTGAAATCTAGAGACGCTAATCGAAGCGTTTCCAAAATGTGAGGACCAAGCTATTTCAAAGTTATTTACTAAATCAATAAATTATTTATGAAATTAGATAGGATTGACCTCAACTGTAATACAGTGTATACAGTAATAAAAACATGGTAGAGTAGAAGGTATACCTGCTGTATCTTGAGATAATAATAATTATTAGCACAATTCTTTTGCTAATTTTTGCTCCTATTTCCAGAGCGGGACTTTCTTACGTACAGTAAAAACGTACACTCTTTTTATTTCCGCATCGTTTGAATCTCATTCTCATTGTTCCAGAACAATAATTATTTAATCCTACAACATTATTTATTATATAATAGCCATAATTATTTATTTATTCTAAAAAAATTGAAGAGTTTACATTGCAAATTGACATTCACATCAAACGTGCAAAATTAAGCTTAGTCTAGCAAGCACTGTTTATGTCATCTACTTTTTTAAAAGTTTTTTGGCAAACATTAAGGGTACACATAAAAAGGCTCGATCCTACATAGACTAAATCTATAGGTAGACATATATCATGCACAGTCCCACAGGCAAAGGTCACGTGCTCGGAAAGGAAGAGGGAATATATGAAGGTGAGTAACTCTATAACAGGAACAACAACGGAAGTGAACGAACGAAGTACAACTATATTTCATTTTTGGCCAAAGTTTCAAAGGAGAGCTTCCAATTCCAAAAACAAGTTCCAAGCTTCCAAATAGTTCGCTTTCTATACTTAACACGGTGTTAATGCATTTTGGATGTGTATGTTGGGACGTAGTGAGGACTTCGGATCTTTTGGACTCTGGACTTGTACCAGTTTCGTTGCGGTAGTCTCTCGGGTATCAAGATTTTTGTTTTTTGTTTTGAGGATTTAATACATATTTAAATCCTACAGCAATGTCATGGTAGAGTGTAAAAATACTATGGAGGGTCGTCGTCAGCACTAAATCCGCTCCCTCTCCCTCTCAACTGAACGTAATTAGCTATATTAACAGCAAGATAATTAAGAGGTAAACACGTGTCTACTGACGTCCTGAGCAGTTCCTAATTTATTATTAGAAATATAATATTTTGAAAAATTCGCAAAAGTTTTAGCAGATCTGGATTTTTTTTGGAGATTAGAAGTAATGTGGGAAAATCCAGAAATTGTCATGTCTAATTGAGTGATTCATTTACGTTGACGTTTCTGAGTTCATTTTTATTGTTGAGTGGAGTTGCGCGAAATGGAGGCTTAATGTTTAAGTAGTGAAGTGAATTATTGTAATCAAGTAAAAACAGATATTTTGGGAGGAATTAAAGTTTATTGTGGGAGTGTTTTTAAATTAAATGTGTTTTTTTGCGTAAGTTTGAGCGCAGAATTATCATTGACTACCGGTTACTTTCAAGTTAACGATAATGGATTCGAATCCAGAGGTAGAATTCCACATTGGGAAAAATATACCTTGGTCCAAGTTGCCTCCCAAAATTAAAGAGGTGAGTTTTTGAGGGACTTGAGGTATTGAAATGTAGTTGAACGGAAGTTGAACATGTATGGTGATGGTGATGGAAGTTCTGTGTTGTATTTTAATGAATGATTTTTTGTGCTTAGATTTTCGGAAATGCACAGAAAGGATATGAAAAAGCAGTCCTGGCGTACAGCATACGGAATCAGCTGAGATTTTCGGATCATTTAAGTAAGTTTGTGGGGAACTGAAATTGTATGATTTTAATAATAAAATTATTGATATTTTGTTTTTATGTGAATGAATTACTTTTATTGAGTAAGCATTATTTTGTGTTGTATAGTAAAAACAATTCAGAAGGATGAGGGAAGATACTATGAAGATGTGGTTGCCTATAGCAAGGATCACCTTATGTTATATCCATACCATTTATCGGATAGGGTGGTTAAAGGACTTCGCATAACTCCATTCCAGTATTATTCTTCGGTTATGGAAATGATTATGGACCAGGAGAAAAGTTATGACTCCCTTCCGAACTTCACGGCTGCAGACTGTAAGTGGGGATAATTAATAGCTGTAGTTAGTGCTTAATCGTGGATAACTGTTGAGTTAATTGTATGCCAGTGTATTATTGTGTTGTATTATATGTTAATTAAGGTATCAAGTCATTCAGTGAAAAACACTGAAGATTTGAAAACACAGTGTTGCTTATTTTTTATGTTGTTGGCCATTGGTTAAAACTAGGTTTTGCTTATGTGTTTGATACCTACATTAAAATTGGAAAATTATGGAGATTGATTGCTTTGGAATCCCCATGCTGGGGGATTATATTGCTGTCTTGCAGGTTTGAGACTTCTCGGCATTGGGCGAAATCAGTACATAGAGTTAATGAATAAATACAGAGCCAGTAGAAAATTATTTAGAAGAAAACCACCAAGAGAACTTCTTCCATCTAAGCCGATTGATGTTTCTATTGATCCTTGGTTCAAAGTACATGTGGGATACGTAACAGAAGAAGATATCACATTAACCAAACCGAATGAGAGGAAACTCATTGACTACTTAATTGATAAAGGAGGTCAATCAGCAGGGACCGTGGATTTTGACTGCGTACACAGTTTGTATCGGAAGGGTCTAATTTATCTTGATGTACCAATTGCAAGTGACGATTACATTGTTGTTCCACCTTTGGAAGGTTTTGTTATGAACCGAGTATTGGGAGATTATTTTGAAACTCTGCTGTACAAAATATTCGTTTCTATTGATGAGCACACCACGGTTGGAGAGGTATTAATTGAATCAGGGAATGATGATAAATATTATTAATTGTAGTCGTACCATGAATGTCATTGAAAGACCGTATTTCTCTGTATGCAGCTTTCGTCAGTTCTCGATATTGATGCACAACTTATTAAAAATGCCGTGTCACTGTACTGTCGTCTTGGATTTGCTTACAAAAAAAATGTCGATTCTGAGCTTACAAACATGGATTCAAGCTGGCAAAAGTACCAACCGAAAAGGTATTCGTAGTGTTTTGCTGCTTAAGTTGGGATTCAGGGTACTGAAATAGAACTAACGGTGTACACAAACATAGCTGCATGTTGCTTGATTAACAAAAACCAAAGGCCGAATTTTTATCCTATAATGACTTTACATTGCAGTAGGAATTCAAATTCATACGTTGCCCAAGACGAGAATTCAATCACTAATGAACTCACATCAGCATTGGCAGAAAGTGATTCTTTCTCCAGTGACTTGTCAATGCAGCTGAGAGCTGAGTCTTGTCAACATGCCGCCGTGCATTCCTTCTTATCTGGAGGCCATTCCATTAGTTCCAGCAACCCTTCAAGAAGAATAGCATTCCTTTATGACTCGACGCTTACAGCTTTTCTAATGATGGGAAACTTATCTCCTGTAAGTGGCATGATACTTTCACTGGAAGACATCATATCACTTTTATAGTGACTCCGTGTCTAACCGACCAAGTGAATATCTCGCATTTTTAATCTCTACAGGGGCTGAAAAATCATGCTGTAACAATGTTTGAAGTTGGTAAAATGCCTGATGAGTCCTTAGATAGTTTTCTGAGTGAGTTAGAAAATATATCTTGGACAGAGGGAGAAGGTGAAGCACAACGATACTTTGAACATGCCAAAACTTTGAGGAAGGCTATATTATTTTTAAGAAATAACTCAAAAATGGGTTCCATGTCCCTGGACCTCTTGCGTTGTGAGAGTCTTCTCAATTTGGACAAACTTACGTGCTCGCGACTGCTCAACAAGAACTATGAGTAAGTGAACTTAAGCTCGACCTGGCCATGAAGTGCAATAATTAGATTATAACTATTTGCTGGTGTTTTAGATTAATTGTATCGATGGCTCCTCTAAGTTACGAAGTGACCCCTGTTTGCTCGGAGAATTTACCACATTTCGGTCCTTCAATTCCACAGGTCAATTCCGTCTGGTTTAAGTTATTTTTGTATTCAATCACTAATAGTGGCCCGACCTCCCTGTTAATGTCAAGAGGTAAGAATTAAACAATGTGTTTTGATATTGTCTTGACTAACAGTTATTTAATTTTCTGATGTGACTGAATGAATTTTATTCACCAAGGATCAGTACTGCATGAACTACCTTTCGAACTAGAAGACTGTGACAAGTACTTGGTAACATCTTGGGGTCATGATTCTAGTGTGATACCTGGTGCTAATGCTTTGTTTACATTAAATGACGCTCTGACACATTCGGCAGTTTTCGTCCAGGTATTGCTTACTTGTCTAACTTTTAATCCTGAATACCTAGGGTAACATACTAAAGTAGTTATATTATTTTTGGTATCAGGCGTATGGACTCATTGGTGAATCATCCACTGTCATTGTACCTTTTCCGCTTACGTGGACAAAAAACCAAACGGATGAATCCGAGGATGCCAAATCCCCAACCCAGCCGTATCAAATGTATGCCAAATGGGCAAAACACCCAGCAATAGTTAAACTTAGTCGATTATTCGATCTAGAGAGGAGCTGCGGTTTCATCACCATGATGAACATTCGTGGAAACGCCGACTCAAACATTGTAACCAATGAAACCAATGTAGCCAAACTTGATAATAAAAATCCCGGTGTACTCCCACGAGCTTCCACATTGTGTAATGTTACTGAGGAAGAAACCCTTGATGATATTTCTGAAGAACTTGTCATGGCTGAAAATGAAGACGGTCATGTTGTAATCAGTGGAAATACCAGCAAACGTGAACCAAGGAATGGATTTAAAGACGATCAGAGCGCGAAGTTATATCAGGAGGAATTGGAGAGTGAACTAACCGCCGAATTAAGTGTCAAGCCTAAAGGATTTGATTCAAGGCAGCAGAAAATTGAATCGCTTCGTTTGGATCTGAGCGATTTGAGCTTAAACGATTCAGGTCAGTCTCGTGGGTCTTCTGATGCAAATCTGTCTGATCCATTAATCAATCCGGATGCTTCGCTATCTGTACCTGCTTCCCAGGAGTTATTTTGGTACGATGACTGGACATTGCTGGATTGCCAATTCGGCCTTCCCTTATTCGACTCAGGTGTAAATGAAATCGTCTGTGACCAGCTTGTTTCAAAAGGATTGTGGGAAGAGAAAAGGTATTTTTGCTTTAGGCAATTCTAGAATTAATAGGTTTTTATTTCAGTACACTATTTTATATTGCTTGTGTAATCTTATTTACTTCTACAGCCTGGAACAGCTGGTTAAATTTAATGTGGAACTTGGAAGACAGTTGATGAACTTTATCAATGCCCATCAAGTGAGTAAATCCCGTTCTTGACTATATATGCATAGCCAATAGTTTGCATAACGGTTTATTTTTTCCGTGAAAATTGAAGTACATTGCATTTGTAAGGAAATGTGCAAAGATATATTTCTGAGTAGCATTATTTATTTTCAATAATAATTTGTAGGTATCATCGCAAGAAGCAGTCATATTTCACTTAAATTTTTGCGACGCTGCAGCATTGCAAGTAGATTGTGGTAGCAGTGTAGGCTAGTGCTAGGTGTATTATTTCAACTTCTAATTGCTAAGACGGCACTCGGTTCCAATATTTATGCGGAAGGTCAAATTTTAAAAACTAAGGCTGTAGTAGGCAGTCCATGTTGTGTCTAAAGCTACGATTTTGAATTGCAGGCACCAGCACCAGATCCGTGGAAGGAAGAAATTCCATTACCGTCGAAAAATTTCTATTGCCACAACGGTCGGCTACTGGAAATAGATCCCTTTGATTTATAAAGGAATAAAGGAAATAACAGAAGAATGATTACTTATCAGAGTTTCTGGATTTCTCACCACATGCATACAACTTTAAACTGAAGTAGTTTGAGTGAATAATACAATCAGTGATTCTACGTATACCCCTAAATGACAGTATGGTCAACAAACTCGAAATTTTAAACTGTACTGATAAATACTGTTATTTTTCGCAAAAAAATATATTATGCATAATATATAAGTACTTTTTAAAATACATTTATAAGTAGATAATAGATGGTCAGATAGCCAAATATAATTAACTGTTACATTTTTTCTTAGTTTACAAATCGTCTTATTTACCTAGTGATTTTAGATACGTTGTGGACTAATAAAGTTAATCAAAGCAATGTGCCGCCAAAATTATTTTCTGTGTGTTATATACAGCAACCCTGGAGTACAATCATGCTTGGTGACGTTATCGCTTGTTATTCAATGAACTTACTGTTCTAAATTCATTCAGATGGTTCTTCCCCCAAAATGCGAATGAGGGTTTTACGTAAGTCACCGCTTGTTTCAGAAGCAACTACATCAACCAATGGCTTCCCGTATTTCCCTTCGTAAAATTCGAGAATGTCCCGTAAGTCAATCTAAAAATAAATTAATGACATAAATACGTGGTAGAATCGTTTCTAGAAAATTGCAGTTGCATTAACTCCGCCTCATTATGAAGATCAATTATTATTATTATTGTCTACCTCGGATCGGGTTACTAATATTTCAATGAGAGTGTCTTCATCCGTCCCCATACCAGACGTCGCCTCATGAAGCCTCTCAGCATTGTATGCAACCATATTGCGGAATGATTTGACTACAACATATAAGTGTATTATCACTAACAATCATTGATGCTAGTCTTTCTACAAAAAAGAGTAGAGACCCAAAGTAGAAAATTTATGGAAAATAGATAGTGGTGAACGGCTATATATAATTGAAGGATCGGCTGACCCCTTAAGTGTGGATTTTGTAGAAGAATCTATGACCTGTAGTAGATTTTTTTGTATTGCAGTAAATGTAGAAAAACGGTTTTATCCACAAAATATTTGTAGATTTCCTAAATATACGAATAGAGAGGTGGTCACAGCAGGGGGTATTTGTAGAAAAAACGGTCATCTACTTTTCCGATTTTTATCTACTTTGGGCCTCTAAACGTTTTTTGTGGATAGATAGCATCAATACTAACAATAAAATATTACGTGAATAATATGCATACAAAATGTATTTCCACACATCAAATTTTAACTCTCCTACCCATTCCTACAGCACTTACTCATAGCAAGATACGCCGCTTGTACACTTCCAGTGAATTCAGAATCAATAGTCTCCTCAATAGTTTTACCCTCAGCAACATCTTCGTAAACATCGAAAACCTCTCTCATGTGAGCTGGACTTCGGCAGTTGAAAATAGAATTGTACACCTCTTCTTTTGTGCCCAGCTGGCCAGGGCCTGCGTCGAACAAAGCCTGGAACATATACAAGGACAAAATTCTACCTATATTTCAAGTTTAAGAACATAAATTCAAATATGCTTACGAATATCACGTAAAATAAAGTTGAATATGAAATATGAAATATGAAATACAAATCATAAGTTGACAAAAAACACACCTGTGCATCCTCTCGAACTTTATCAGGATCAATGGATTCACATTCGTCTCGTCCAGCATTTATAAGAGAAATCATGAGCGTCCTTATATCACCGCTCAAATCCTCAGCCACATCTTCTTCCATCTCTGACCCATATTCTATTGGAATTGGAATTTCCCTTTAAAGTTCCCGTTGACAATATTGCCAAAATATATGAATATTTTTGTCCAATAATTCAATCCCTTACTGTTTTTATAAGCTTCTTTCATTTCCTGAAGCTCATCATTTGTGCGGGAACAAAGCAAAGAAACCAGCTTACGTTCGTTTGTACCAATCCCCTACAAATAAAGAAACCAATCGCGTCATTTTATTACCACAACTAATCCAGCTAAAGTTCCGTGCTTCCAGTGATGCAACATTTTATATACTTTGTATAAACATCGTAAAAATTTAACTGCACGCACAAATTCTTTACTGTAGGCTCCAGATCAAGAGACAATGCTCCATATTTTCCATGAATCTAAATCAACACAACGCGTTGCTACGCTGTAGCCGTAAATTTCACAAAGGTTTTTTTTGCACGCTATGGGTTTAATTACAATGATTTGAACACGCATGCATGAGTCATTTTCACCACCGTGAGCTTCAAAGGACGTGGAACTCTAAGCCACGACCGCTGACTTTCCATGTTGCAATAATTTGAACCCCATGTTTTTAAAGGTTTGAAAGCTCTAACAGCCTTCCTGTTTTACAAAATAGTGAGGATTTAATGAAAAATTGTGTGTATTATTCCGGGCGTGGTCCCTCTTTCAATTATTCCCATAATAAATTGTCTAGCCCAGGAACCCCTTTATAAACATACAACTTTTAAACCTTCAGCTGTCAACTATATACTACCCGAATTAGATCATTTTAATTACAGCACTCAAGCCTACGCTCGCAGTCTCCACACCAATTTTCCACTCTTCTTCGATAATAAATTCTTCCCTACCAACAGATTCCGGAAAGTTACATATGTGCAAAAAAATCGTGGCTTTGGAGCATCGGAATGGAAAGAATGGGAGAAAGTGAAAAGTCAATTTGACACACATTCCTTCCTCCGACCAGAATTCCACATGTAGAGGGAATTCAGGAATGAAAGTAACATCATCAGCAATAAGCCATAGCTCATCTCATTAACTTTCCAATCTCTATCTTGGAGAGAACGTCGATTTTTAATATGGCCAAAGTCAATAGGAAGGTCAAAAATAATAAGGTGAAAGCAGAAATTGTGTTTGCATATCCTTCCCCAAAGAACCACATATGCTCCATATGTTCACATGTATACACATACTGCGCGATGATTGCAGGCTACAGACCACTTTAATATTTCTCTTGCCCTTGAGACATTCTGTTTACATCTGTAGCGAATTCTATACACATACTAAGAATGTCTATTCTATATGCGTACGCATATTATATATGGTGGGAAGATAAAAGGGAGTCCAGTAAAGCCCCATGAAAAGTTTCCCACAGAAATGTCAATTATTCCCCAGCCTTACCCGTCTCCCCTCTATACTTTCTACCATTTGTCATTCTTACCAAATGAGTTTTTAGACACACCTATGAATGATTTAATTCAATTTGTTTTAATTTGCTCAATTGAGTTATGTTTCTAGAACACACAGCATACGGCCCAAGGTTAACGGAAGTGAAAGTTATTACTTTTATAGCTGCGTTGACTTGCTCCATCAGATATTCTTCAGGGTCTTGCATCAACCCACCAATGACTTTTCCAAACGTCCCACCAACTTCACTCTCAATATCCTTGTCAAGATCCTAAAAATAAAGAAAAACAAATTTCCCAAATAACTTTTCCATATCAAGATTTCCACCAGGAATTTCTTCCATTTCAATTCAAAACAGTCTCCAAAAAATTATTTGAAAGATGCTATAAAGTTTGTTTTCTTCCAAGTAAAAGAAACTTTTTTAAAAGTATAATTTTAAGTTACCCTTATTTCATACACCCACTATATTTTCCCCTTGTTTCATATCTGACGGGGAAAAATGACAGTGAAGGAATTATTCAATAAATATTTTTGTATAAAATTCTAGGAAGCGCCTAGCAAGAGAAAGCAAGTTGGAGAAAGTTTGCAGTTTTGAATAAATTCAAAGCCACGCTGCACCGGAGCCAGAATAAACATTCTCACTTGTTATATGCTCAAGATTGGGAAACGCTTTCTGCGGAGGAGGTAAACTTAACTTATAGAATAGAGCAATTAATTACATGAAGTGTCCAAAATGTCACGACCTAACTTACATTTTGAGACTCACCTAAAATATCTAAAGTTATTCCTTCTCAGCGAGCTCTACAGTCTGCAGTGGGGAAACGAACAAGTTATAATCTCCAATCTCTCTCTCTCTATATATAAAAAGATTAATGGAACTGATTCCCTTCACTACCAATTTACAAGTTGAAAACTAACGTTCCGACGCACTATCAACTTTCACTTAACCTTTCTCTCGTCTCCTCTTTGAGAATTGAATTAAAAAAACTTGCCTTGCATTCCCTACTACGACAGTGCATCCGCTCTCAGAATGTTTTATGCTGTTTTTGGCTGTTGAAAGGCCAGGTACTATACAGCTTATTTCAAGAAGAGATAAGTTTTCTACCTAATACTTTCCATATTAGATACATATTTTTAGCCTTAGCTCATCTTGCTTGGTAAAAAGATAGGACCAGGAACTGCAACGACATAACGTATGCGATAACTTTCAAGATTACTGCATTCAAGATGTACGTGTGGTTCCTCTCCTATGAGAGTATTGATTTTAGTGAAATTACGTGACCCTGACACATCTAAGGATAACAGGAACGTGTGAGGGCTACTACTCAAGTAACATCCGTGTAAAGTGAACTCAGAAGAAAATGTAATACATTTTGGATGGTATGAAGAAGGAGCAACGTTATTATTATACTACACCTCGACACAAGTCTACAAAAAAAACTTTGGATGTAAAGTCCAACTTCCACTTTTAATAAATATTTTAGAGGTAGCAGGGAAAGAGTTGGCCGGATCTGCCAGTGCCAATGCTCTTCTTGTCTTCTGATGTAACATTTTTACTCATTTAGAGCTCAGGTTATGTTTTATTTATAAACCTAATAGGTACTCAGACAGTCCTGTTCAACAGGATAGAGAGCAGGCCTTGGTTAAATAAACGAGTATATAAACTTACAAGGATGCCAAACAAAATCATGTATTTTACTGTAGAGGAGAAAGTAGTACCTTCCGGGGAAAACATGACACGATGAGAAAGGCTCATTCATTTATAAAAGAAAGCCAAGCTACAACCAACCTTCCGGATATGTATGTACAAGCATATATGTACTACCCCATTTTTCCCCTAATGCATTTCTTACATAGGATAGCAAGGAGCAAGCCATTATTTTTTTTACAAAGGAGAAAAATTCTATAGAATTTTTGCACTAAAGCCATGTACACGATTCAAGCCTTTGAACATTTTTAAATCTCTTGTTATATAGTCAATTGTAAAAAAAATAGAGTCTCCATGAAAAATTCTATTGTGAGTAAAAATAGAGCACGTCCTTTCACAAATATTTGTGATTCCTATTTAAAAAAGATTTTATATTTTTATAAAAGGTTCACGTGAAGCAGAATAACTACCTGGTTACAAATACAAAATATACGTATTCATCTCTTTGGAAATTTATGGACGAGAGGAATTATTATTTCGTTTTTTATTTCAGAGAATTTTTTTTCAATTGGAAAAGAAAACATGTCAGGCTATATTCCATATATTTGGGGCTACACATCCCTATTATCCTTTAAGACAGATTTATGCATGTAACCTGGATAAATTCTTGGACCCCTTCAGGCCCTAAAAAATAACTGGGTCAATTTCATTGGAACTTTTGTTCGATGAAGAATCCCACACACACAATTCCTTCTTTATTTACTTTGTATTTCCACAAGTTGAACTCGTAAACATTCCAAGTAAAACTATGTACGACTATGTACCTCCATACTATGTGATAGGGTTTATTTTGGCTTGTGGCTATACGAAACTACTATGCATGCATTTTAATGTAGGGAAAGCTCTATATGTAAAAGGAGTGTAATAGAAGGTAAATTATTGCTCATGTTAAAATCCCTAACATTATTTCGTTTGAATGTGGTTCTTTTGGTGGTTTCTCCGCTTGTTTTTGTCTATGAAAAAATTATTTATTGAAGCCACTAGCTATGTATACGTGCAGCTCATAAATAACAAGTAAGAAAAATGAATGGATGTGTGTGGGAAGCGAAAATAGGTATTATGTGGATTCCATGAGGATTAATATATAGCTCTGTACTACGCCCCGTAGACATTTATTGTAAAGGTACACTAACCTGACCATACATGGTCTTGAATTTGTCACGGATAATTTGCCGTTGTTCGTAGTTGTGTGATGTGACCACGTCTATAATGACTTCTTCATTAGTTCCCATTCCAGACATAGCCTCACGCAATTGTTTGCATGCGTCCTCCGCGTCAAACTCATCTTCCGGCTTTCCAGGAATAGTGCCCTTGGATTATATAGAAAAACATATTGTGGATAATCATGGCATGAAATCATTGAAGAAGCGACAAAAAATCATCAACAAGATTTTTCAATATATTTTCTATATCTTGTGTTTTTCTCTATATCTATATCGTGTATTTTATATACACGAATAAATGATAAGATCTTATTTAAAAACGTTGAATCCCTTCAAAATTGTAAACTATACTTAAAAGAGAAAAAAATCCTTCCTCAAGAATAAGGTCAGATTTCTCTTGAAATACAGAAGAAATAAGAAAACTTTCACCAGTGAAAGAAAAAGTGAAAGTTGGGGTATCAAATTGACCCAGACTGTTCCGTGAAGATAGCATTTGTAAAAATAACCATAATAGTGAAACAAGCTTGAGAAACAAAAAGAATTGAAAAACTTACTCGAGAGCCAGAGTTATAAAATCCAGGCATTTTTGTTCTTGGTACTAAAAAATGAGGAGAGAAGAACTGTAGGAAATGTTTTCGAATGCGAATGAAATGGTAAAAGTTGTGTAAATTGTAGTTATACGGAGCAAGGCTAGCTTCTTGTGTTATGAAGCTCTGAGCGCGGTCGAGGATAGAATGAAAGACGAAAATGCCCGACTCGTTGGGTTATTATTATTGGAGGGGGAAAGCTCTCTCTCTCTCACTCAAGTCAGCATGGAGTTTAAGTGCACTTCCTATATATGCGATACTATGCGTCCAAAGTCTGGAGAATAAGTTTCTCGGGCAAATTCAACTATGTGAGCTTTGGTGAGGAAGTGGGCGATGTAGCCTTAAGAGAAAATACGCTTGAAATTCCAAGGTCTTTTCTGATTCATAGAAAAATAATCGGGGGTATAAATAGGAGTTGTGGAAAAGTCCCTTGGTTCTAACTGGCTAGAAATGTTAAACCTGCTGTCATCTGTCTCCATGACTCCAGGATACTCTACACTTTCCGCTCTACATACCTTCAAGCTGGCTGGGAAAGTCTGAACAAGCTCACTCATGGTACGCTTTGTCACACCCGAGCCCAAATTCTTGGCACACTTTCCCCAATGGAGAAAAAAGTACTACGGGACGGGTAAAGTAGAAGGTTTGGTCAAACTCATGTGAACTCTTTTACAAGAGTCTCGTCGTAAGCAAAAAGTCCCTATCTATACTTACAATCCCCAACTTTCGTCCTGGCTCAAAAACTGGAGCGTCCCGTATTTTTCAATAAGTCATAAACTTAACTAGTCTTACTATCCCTTTCCCTTTAAAAAAATACCCACTATTTTTTATCCGTAGCCTTCTAAAACGCATATATGATCATTTTGAGGAAGTCACCCTATAGTCAGGAGCACTTTCACCTTGGGAAATTTTCATCGAGAAAAAATTCTTTCAACCAAAGTCAATTCAAACATACCTCAAAGATTCATAGAAAGCTTTATCTCTTCTTTGCCACAATAGAAGGATGAAATTAATTTTCCACCAATATGACAAGACTTGAATGAAGGCTGACTCTCTCAAAAACACTAGTAACAAAAGGATAGGAACTAAAACTTGTTATACTATCATTCACAATGATTTCATCTCACGTATTATTCTACATTGGCAAATGGCTTGTGGTATCTTCTGGACTCCTCTCTCTCTCTCCCTCGCTCGCATTCTAACAGAACTTCCCATGAGGCATCCGCAGCTTGAAAGATATAATCGTCATATTTACGACCTCAAAATCTATTAGCCCACTTTTTCCACCCATATCACAATGTAGTAGGTTTCCTTGGAAAACTCATGGGATCGTTGGCATCTTACAATGAGGATCCGGAGCACTTCCCTTTATATTTCAGCTCATTCAATCCTCACAAGCTTTTAAATTACAATAGAACTATACTTATCCATTTATTTATACTATTTACAATAAGCCTCTATAGCAAATAAATTAAAATTGCAAAAAATTCCATTTAAATCATTTCATCATATGTAGATATAAAAATAATTTTAGGAAAAGCCCTCTCCCTTCTTTTGCTGTAAATTTTCCTAAACGAACGGTGCGGAATTTTTGTGACTCAGATTTCCCATGCGTTCCCATTCATTGATTTGCCTTTGATGGATGAGACGACCTTTAGATTTTATGAAGCTTTCTATTACATGAAAATATTATGTAGCTTTGGGAATGGCTCATCCTGCTTTATGGATTCCATCTAATTATCAAAATCTACGCAGCCAAAAGGCTTAGTAATGGTAAGGATATGGGGATTATGAAGGAATCAATAGGGAAGGAAAAAAGATTTTTACTATGCCTTTCGATAAGCTTTTTCAAGGAGTTGGGGTTGGAGGTTCCTGTTTATTTTATTTGGATTTCCCTTTGTTCTTGAGATAAACTTGGAGAGAGTTTTAAGTGGAGGTACTTGAGTATCCTGAGAGGAAACATTTTTTTCCCAAGCTTATGCGGAATTCTCTAACTTTTGCTTGCTTACAACCCATCAGATCCTGATGAGCCACTTAAATTTGGGGTCCTCTTCAGCTATTTATTACGTTTTATCTCTTGAGTTTTAATGAGCCCGCTGCGCTGTTAGTTGTTGGGATGAGCAAGTTATGTGTACTTTTAATGTATAGGAATAGTTGGGATTAAAGATGCTCGATAAAAATAAAACTTGTTGAATTCCTTTCCTCGTTTCCCAATGGACAATTTAGGATGACAGGTATAGTGGCAGTTGGAATGGAGTTATCAGAATTTTCACATGTTGTCTACCTGACAGACTTCGGATCATATTTAAGCCTTTAGAGGGTTTATAGGTCTCTACCCTCGGATTTGGAGAGTTATATCGAGATACACTTTTTTGTCAAGTGGTGTAAGATTTCAGTGGGAATTGTATTTTCCCCTGATCTCATTTCCACAACCGGAGGTTCCTTGGAGCCTCGAGCTAAATTTTATGATTGTACGTGCTCATGTACGTATTAGATGTGGCTGGGATGAGTTTATTTTTAGAAATGCTTCTAAACGGATGAGGGGGGAGATGAATCCGATTTCCTATCTCCTTTAATTCCAGTTGCTTGAGTTTGTGAATGATTTACAAAGCTTTTACCTTGATGTTACAACTCAATGGACTATTTTTGAGATGGAGAAGATGTAGTTTTTTAGAACAGTTTCAGTGATTACTTTTTACAGACGCAGAAAAACTTCATTACATTTATGTGGCGTAGAGTTCCTGGAGGAAAGACTATTGGAACGTTTTTTTTGCTCGTACTTGAATCCCGCTGAACGGAGAAAGGTTCTTTCCTTTTTGACATTTCATTGGGCCATTTTCAGGAATTTCCCTCTATATACACCAGTCGTTTAAGCTTGAGATGAGAGAAGAATCATAAAAAAGCTATGGATGAATTGGCAAATTGATATTTCATAAGATCGAGCACAGCTACGTATGTAGTTGTCCTTTGTTTTGATGCCTGGCCATTGATGTTAATGGTTGGGCGCAAATATAAACCATTTGGCCAAACTAAAGAGGTGATTTTAATGAATGCAGTCAGTGTGTGTGAAATCATAATCAGAAGATAGTATTCTTGCTGACTGTGTAAATCAAATGGGATTGTAGGACGAGGTAAGGAAGGGAAGATTTATAATGGTAAGTTTAAAAACTGTCCAGTCGAATGAAATTACTCTATACGCTACATGCATAAAATAGGCTTGCATGCTGAAGGTCAAGGATTATCAGTTAGGATGTTTGACTAAGATTATGAACTTCATCTACGTCGGAATGCTCACAAGATCTTTTAGTACTGTAGATTCTTGCTCAGGGAAATCTTTTTCGGCATCCAATGCGACTACACATTAATAATAATTAAAGAAGTAATATTATTAAAATGGCAAAGGTGGCAGTTGTGGGAGCAGGAATAATCGGTTTGAGCTCTGCTATTTGTATTCAGAAACGGGAGCCGAACGTCCAAGTGACTATTATTAGTGAGGAATTTTCCCCTCTTACGACGGGAGATGGTGCAGCTGGACTTTGGACACCGTTTTTAGTGGGGAACACACCCCTGGACAAAGTCAAGTATGGCTGAAATAATTGTTAGAATTTCATTAGTATTTTTATTTTTACACACGTTCTATGAATGATTCATGCGCTTGAAATTAGACAATGGTCAAAAGTTACACATGACTTCCTTTTGGAATTATGGAATTCTGAAAACGGAGGAAAACTTGGTGTGATGTTACTTCCGGTCAGAAGGGTAACTTCAGAAAAACACCTCAATGATGAATCCTGGAAAGATAGCGTTTTTGGTTACCGTGTCTTAACTAAGGAAGAGTTAGCATCGATTAAAACTCCAGGATTGACGTAATCACTCGAATGTATATATTTAAAGCCTTTGAATATCCTTTCTCACTTCATGTCTTTCGCATCAGGTATGGGACAGATTTCGTGACATTTATTTGCGAACCGACAAAATTACTCCCGCATTTCTTACACCAATTCAAGGAAAAGGGGGGTAGGGTTATCAAACAGCGGGTAACAGATTTAAGAACTCTTCAAAACGAGTTTGATGTTGTGGTCAATTGTACTGGAGTTGAAGCATTTCATGTTGTTGATGATAAGAAGGTGAAACCCATTAGAGGACAAGTTCTGAAGGTACAACGTATAATCATCTACAATTTCCATACATGCTATATGAACTGGTGCATGGAAATTCAAAACATAAAACATCCTTGCAGGTTGAAGCACCGCATATTTCACATGTTTTCATCAGTGACTGCGATGATGGGCACTATATTATTCCTAAGTAAGCTTTAACCACTTTCTTTTGCCCAAAAACTGAAAGAATAAAAACATAGACTAAAATCCTACATTATTACCACAGTCAACACTCAGTTACTCTTGGAGGAACACATCAGGAAAACGATTGGAATCGAAATCCAGATCAGGAGGATACTAAATTTATTAAAGACGGATGCGAGCAAATTTGCCCTAGCTTGAAGGTAATTCAAAGTTAGTTTTAAATTTTCAAATATAATTATATGCACTAGTTCATTGGTTTGTTCCTTAGCATGCGAAGCTCCTCCGAGAATGGGTTGGTCTTCGACCTGGAAGAGAATCTGTAAGGCTTGAACTAGAAACCGTCAATGTTACAGGAGCAAATCCCCTCAAGGTAAATTTGTTTGTATTCTTTATACAACTAAAATATTTATTTGTTTAAAAAATGCAACTTTTATAGCAAGAGAAAAATATTTATTTGCGTAAAGATCTTATAAGAAGCCACAAATGAACTAATTAGAAAAATAGTTCCATCCAATGTAACTTTTATAACAGACTTTTATAACAAGACAAAATTAATTATTTGCGTGGAGAACCTATAAGAAGCACAGAAAAACTAACTATAAAAATGGTATCAACTTAATGTACTCCCCACTTCTCCTCGAAGCCGCTGGTAATTTTAGCACAAGCCAAAGCCCCGCTAAGGGGGTAGCTACTGATGGATATTGTTTCTTCGATGTAGTCCACGTCCACCTAAGCCAAAAGAAAATATTTTAACCCTTAATAATTCCAAGCAATTCAATTCTAACCGTATCTTAAAATATGCGAAGGGCAAGAAATCAAAAGTTATCAGTACAGTTCGGAAAACTATATAGCAAATCTAAAAAAACTCGTTTCTTTCATGGAGCGGGTACAATAAATGTGACCACCCTAAAGAATACTTCAAGCAGTCGTTACTAATGACTTTGAAATTTGAATATCGGATTTTTAATAACTTCAAGTAATTTGCAAAAAGCTGGAAACTGCGAACAACCGCTCTTTATGGACATCTTCAAATATGAACTTGACCTCCCCAGTATCACTGATATTGACACCGTTTAACTAAAATATACTCCAATGAGTTGTGGTATTCGACTTTCCATTTTATGGATACCTTTTTAAACAATTTTTTTCCTGGCTCCATAAAATAAAAATTAGTCGGGTCCAAGTTTTTACAAGTCTTGATCCGAAACAGACCACAAGTTTTATATCAAATAACAAGTAACATTATGTCTAAATTCGCGTTCAGCATTCAATCAAAATTGAATCAAACTTGAATGCTTCGTGAAAACATTGCTTAAACTTGAACCGAACTTGAACGCGACACTGAAGCGAACAAAAACTGACAATTTACTTGAACTACCGTGTCTATTAATAACCGCGGAAAAACACTGATCCTTTGTACGGAGTAAATGTGGTTTGGAATTTGATTATTTACGGTTCATGAGCAGCAAATACTTACTGACTTCTAGCGTTAGCATCAGGACTGACTGACACCATATCATATGGTCTTACGGAAGGTATACAAAAACATTTGATCCCAGTCCGACTGGGATCTCGAGTCGTTCCCGTGATAAAATTATTTTGCTTAATCCTAAGTATACTTAAGTTCCTACGTAAGTTCTTTAAAACTTTCAACTTCATCGATTTTGATTCTCCGCCCTTCATGCATAGTACAATCCTAACGTATAAAATTTCAGAAATAAATACTCAATATTTAAAAACTTAAAAGAATTCAACCCACCTTCCCATGAGCCATTGCTCCCACAACAATAACTACAGGCACATCTCCCTTAGGTATATCTACAGGTTTCGTTAGTTTCTCCGAAGTGACACTCGTGCCCAACTTCCTACAACCCACAGGTAAATGGTCAGTAACGGGATTTCGGATCACCTTCAGTAATTTCATAGGTCCATCTGAAGCTCTTATGGAGAATTTCAAAAGCAATTGAACTGTAAAGTACAAACAACAAAATTTAATGATTCATCTCCACCCAAATCCTATCCCACTTTCTAATTCATTTCCTTTTACCCATAAGTCCCGCAAATCTTTTGTATGTCCTTGGAATCCTAGTCTGGGGATTTACTTCAATCAACACTCCTTTAGCCGTATGAACATAGACCTGAAGGAGTCCCGCACGATTCAAAGGTGAGTCCAAAAGCATGAGCATGCACTGATGAGCAATGTCCGGTCTACATTCCGCCGGATTCCGACCATGTCGTTTTAAAAACCCAGCATGGTCATCCCCATTCAGAAGTTCGTAACTCTGTCCTAATTTAGCCGTTTCCAACTGAGCATTCTCCAAAACAACAATTAACCTCTTCTCCTGCTTTCTCATGTGTGCTGAGGTTAAATGCGCCGGTGGTAAATCCACTTCCTTCTCCTCCTCATCTTCATCTTGTAACTTCCTCTTCCTTCCCATCTCCTCTCTTTAATTAAACTTCACAAAAATTAAATTCGTCCGTCAAAACAATATTTAAATACCCACACTTAAATTCCTCTTCGATTCCACTCGGCTGCACTGTTTACCTTTTAGAATAATTATTCACACTCTGACTCTGCTTCTCAAACTTCTCAATTTTTCTTTTCAACCTCGTGGACTTTTAAATGACAGTCGAAAGGCGCGCTCAGGAATGGCTCAAGTTCCAAGTTCTGTTATTGTCGCTAGATGTCAGACAAGTGCTGGAAATTCTTTTGATAGCAAAGTTTGCTGTTTGTATTAGATCCTTGCAATTTTGTAAGCCTTGTATCTGTATCGCATTTACTATGTTACTGATGCAGCGGTGGATCAATAATTAAATATGATTATGATTTTTATTTATGACGATAAAAATTAATTAGAGCACAAGCTTTGTACTCTTTACAATTTACAATGAATAAGCTTGAATTTTTGTAATTTTGAAGGTGGTGCATAATTATGGACACGGAGGTTCGGGAATAACTTTTTCCTGGGGATGTGGTTTGGAGGCAGCGGAACTGGTACAAGAAGCACTCCGGTCCAGCAAAACAATTCAAAGCAAGCTGTAAAAAAATAATTATGCACTGCAACATCAAGGGTAGAAAGATCAATGTATGTATTGTTATATGGGGGAAAGTGGAGGAGCTGAAAATAATTATTGTTGGCTGTTGGGATTGTATGAAATAAACATACAAAAGTCCAATACAAAAATCCAGGCTTTACATGTAATGTTAAATATATGAAATATTGGGGAAATAAATGGAAGCATGATTAAAAGAAGGCAGCGGGAATTGCACTTGTAATCTCCTAATACATTGTATTCTTGCAATGTTGGAGGGCTGCATTCATTACTAAAAGCTTGAGGCTGGAGCAGGCGAAAAATGAGGATCATACAATCTAAAAATAACATTCGGGGATACAACCCACAGTGTAATGCCCTATGAGAGGAGAAGCGGCAGAAGCCGGTAGTTTTCGGTTAGCTCTCATTCTTTAGCCTGAAATTACTATTGTAATGTAAATTTTGAATGTAACATTAATTTTTTCTGGATATTCTTTTAAGGATTTGAACTGAACTAGCCTTCTTTGTTTGCCCAAAATAGGCGGGTCCAATTTTCAGGAGCTTTTAGAGTTGTAATTGGTAAGTGCGTATACTGCGCTTTCGTCGTCAGATTTCTACGAAAAGAACTCCAAGTGAAAAACATATGGGAATGAAAAAAGTGCATCTTCGTTTGGGAACTTACATTTAAAATCTTCATTCATCTTTATTTTGGTTAATCATAAAGATTTAATTTATCAATGGCAAACACCCATTCATCATTGGAGGCTTCAAATCCAGCTTCCCTAGTGAGAGACTTGTGTAGTTCACTGAAATCCCAATTGGATGGGAACAAACTTGCAGAAGCAAAGAGTGATAGGGAACGTGTAGTATCATTATTGGGGAATGATGATGTGGTGAAGGAGATTGAGGACTTTGTTCGAAACCAAGTGAACAATGAAAGTAATCGGTATGAGAAGAGCAAGACAAAAGCCTTGTCATTTAAAGAAGCTGGAAATTCAGCCTTCGGCAAACGCCAATACGCCGAGTCTTTGGAGCTCTATTCAAAATGTATAGCATGGATGCCTTCGGATGAGACAAAAGGTAAATAATACATACTACCATTGGCTTAAAGGCTATAGCAACTCTTAAAATTGTTAAATGTACTTGAGCTGGAATTTCCTCCGGTAACGTGAAAAAAGTAGTTCTGGCCATTACTATGCATATATGAGAGAGCCCCATCTATAAATTGCAAACAAGCCCTAATGACCATGTAATTAAAGGCAATGTTGCTTTGTATTTCAGATTTATCCATCGCGTATGCAAATCGATCTGCGGCTCTCTTCTACCTCAAGGAGCACAAATTAGTTCAACAAGATGTAAGCTCTGCATTCAATTTACAGTACCCCAAGGAGCTTCATTACAAATTACATGAGCGCTCAGGTAGAGCTTTCCTTGGAGATGGTAAAGGAACCGAGGCCGGTCAGCAATTCCGAAAGGCTCTTACAGCGCTACAAACTTCTTCCCTTGATGAGAAGAAAGCTACGGAAACGAAAAAGACCCTCGAGGACCTTATCAAATCAAGCTCACGATCAAAGACTGGCCACACTTATGTCTCGGGTAAAGATGTAATTACTTTAAGCATTTTATTCATTTTACCATATCAAACATACGGAAAGTTCTATCGGGCCGTAGGTATTTTGTGCTCCCAAAATCCTACCATTTCCCTATGATAGGTTCCCCAGCCCAAGCTGTGGCATCTCTCTTGTAATTAACCCCTTTAATTTAATTTCCTTACCTCAAACATCCTTTAATACCGTAGTTTTAATTTTCCTGACAGCAAAAGAGACGCTTTGCCCTAGATTACATCCCACTAAAAAACTACCTTGAATTTTGGAAACCACAGATGGCGTCTGACGAAACGTATGAAAGTAGCGAATCCTATTTACACGTCTAAACTATATACAACTTCCATTTGGGCCCACAATGTGGCCTGACAATGACCAGCTTCCTGAGCACCTTCGGCTCTCAGGAGCCCTATAAATACAATACAGCTGTCATCTTCTGGGATTGTTAACCTTTACATTCCTATAAGCAACTCATAATCTATTTGTGCACAATGGAAATTTGTAGTTGTATGCATGGAAAACCTAAATAATAATTGTAGAGATTTTCTGTTGAAGTACACTTAAGCTCTGATTTGCCATGGAGTAAATGATAAAATATGAAGTAGACGGCTGTCCTTTTGAAATTTTAATGGAATAGGTGATCCAAACCAAGCTGGAGAAAGTAATTTGCCCGAGCTAGCAGGTGGGGCAAGTTCATTACTAAGATCGGCCTCCAACAAGGTCACACTTAGAAGTACCCCGAGAGAAGGAAGATTCATCTGTGCAAGCCAAGATATCCAGCCTGGAGATGTTATCCTTGTTCAGAAAGCCTATGTTTCATGTCTATCTCCAGAATTCTACCACAAACAATGTTACTTGTGTTTTGCGCCGTAAGTTTTTTTCACCAGCTTTTCCCACAGCATTTTAATAACCACGCTTTTCTATACATCTCCGTGAGACTGGAGCTCCTAATGGAAATGAACTAAAATCAACTTGTATATTATGTAACTTGCCTTTGTGTCTATACAGACACCAAGTGGGTGTGGCTAAGAAAAAAGTGTAAATTAGTGTAGAGTGGAGCACCAAGTACATAAAGTTTGTATAATTATTTAACGGTGGGATAGCTCCGTTGTTTTATTTTATCATGCCATTCATTACATTACGCACCGGTGAAAGTACCTTCCCTTGGCGGGGTAATTAATATAAAACAAATAAAGTTCATGCTAGAATTTTAAATTTTAAAGTTAACGAAACCCCCTGAATTGATCCCACATTAGAGTAATAATTTTACTTGACTCTTAATTAGTATTGATTTTAAGTAGAAATAATTAGAAAATTTCATTAAAGTGTCGTTGTTCTAATTTTACACAGGAGCAAAGTTGTGAAAGTCGTGGAGTTGAGAATTTAAAGGAGATTGTGTGGGATTGAATGGCGCAGACAAAATATACTTATACTTTTACTAGCCATTTACTCATTGTGATGACTAAAGCAGTTGAAGTAGCAGTATATTTGTAACATGAGGGAGGGATGAAAATTGACAAAGAAATTGATGTGGTATTTTATGAAATATTTTATAGGGTAAAAAGGGACGTAGATTAATCCACAGTATTAAATGTTCAAGTACCTTGTGAAATTGTCATCAGCTGAAGTGAAGAGAGATGACATAAAAATATTGATGTGACTTTTTCCAAAGCCTTTTTTGAATGAAGTTTTATACATAGTAAGAATTTTGCACATTTATTTAGGGAAAGAAGGAGAAATAAAGAATTACTATTCTTCCACTACTCGAGCCTTTCAGGTCATAAAATACTACTTGTAGAATAATAATAATAGTAACTGTGTAGACTTTAAGGGTGAAGAGGAAAAGGGAGAAGATTCATAAATGAAACTTTCCTTCCATAATTCTGACACAGGGAGAGCAGTTTGTAGATGAACACGTTTAGGTACTTACTACGTGCCATAAAATGGTAACCTTAAACGCTCAAGTATGAAAGATGAGTTGTGCGTGCTTTCATCTTTCATTAGTTTCCTTGCTCAGTGAGAGAGTCGGGGAGCAAAACTATATGTAATTTTACCTCCTGGTCCTTTCTCTCTCTCTCACTCCATACATATTGTATGTGTGTGTAGAATAGTACACAATTCAAGAAGGAACAACAACTCGTTGAATTACTTGAGACTTGTGAAGGTTGAAATGCTTTGAGTCTCAATCTCTCTACCACAAGGAACATTAAAAGCCCAATACGTTTTGGGGATTCTTCCTCCCGCAGAAACAGCTCCTTCCATCTGATCAGCTTAGTGAGACCTTTGAAGGAAGAATCAGAAGAGATCTGTCCGACTACTACACTCAACTTCTCTTTTTCTCATTTCTTCCTTCAACAGAGCCGATTTCTAATAAAAGTAACTTCTTCTCTACACTATACTCCCTTCCAATATCTTACTAGTACTGACTTTTTGGATTACGCTAAGTATCACAAAACTTCTCTGCCAAGCTCAAGCTCTACTTTCTCCCAGTTCCTCCAAAAAAAGCCCCCACGTCCTATTTTCTCCCCGTGAGCAAACCAACCAATGCGGCATTAAACGTGAGCAGTAATAATTGCAAATGTTAAAACTGCCTAGAAATTCTGCATTTCTTTTCATTTCTTCCTTTCCGGGAAGATTCCTGAAATACAGCTTTTTCATATTCCCTATAATATATCGAATCCAGCCAATTTATTATCTGGAGGAAGGATTTTTCTCATGGAGAAAAAATAAGGTCAATGTGGAGGAGGAGTGTGTGGAAATTATTTTAAAAGCTGAGGAAGTAGCGGGGTAACTTCATTAGCATTGTAATGAAAGTAGCCTTTTATCTACTCTTGAGGATTTCACAATTAGCATTTCCTGATTGAGTTGCCGAGTCAAATTGGAATTAATTAACAGGTTCCGGAACCACTTGAGGGTATGAACTATCCAGAAATTCCCTTTTGTTACTCAGCAATGTTTGTATTGTTTAGTGCTTGGAGTAAATTATAACAAATTGTAGAAGCAGGTCTAATGAAGTTTGGAAATCCTTGTCAGTTTCAAAAGAATATATAAAAACAAATAGGAAATTTAAAGTGACTTGGAAAATACATACATCAAAACTTGCATTGAATTTGGAAATTCAAATGAAATTACATTGGTGATGTTGTGGTAGACAGTGTAGACAACACTAAAGTTTCATCATCTTTGTTGATCAATAAACAAATTTACTTCCATTACTCTAGAGAATCAATTTGTAGATTGAGAAAGAAGATTTCCCAACTCTTGCAGAATGGAACTCAATTTTTGCTACATTTTGCTAACAAAAAATCTTTTATCAGTGAAGTAGGTATTTTTGATGGAGTATAATATAGTAGCTCACTTGAAATTTTAGTTTCAAGGTTGGACTTGATTCCATTATAAATATGTACGTGTGATGTAACATCATGGAGCTTTGAATGGATGGAGATGTTCTGTCGGGGAATATTTAGTGAAGCTTAGAAAATGGTAGATTTGGGAATACTAACTTACTCGAGAGTATGAGGAAATAAAAGGGACAGTGAGGGAAAGTTGGGAAGGTTCTCAATGAATTTCTACAGATACATGTAATGTGAAGCTATGGGGAGAGAGCGTGTGTGTGTGTGTGTGTGTGTTGGGCAGGATTTATTAGAGATGGTAATAATAACTATTTTCTGAATTTCATTCCCTCTATTATCATGTTTTGTTTTCCACATGCTCTCATGGGTCCCTCTTTTTGCATTAATTTGAGTAGGAAATACCCAGATGAGCTTAGTTCCTCAATTGTCTGATAACTCTTCCCATCACTATGGACCAGATTCTTATTAACTTGTAAATTTACAATGGTAGTGTATTCTTGCTCCGGACTCATTTTACATACACAGATACACTTTCCCTTGCCATGTGTCTCCCTTATAATTTATTTCCCTGAGTGTCTATTCTTAATGTGTACAAATTCATTTATAAATACATACATAAGGCTGCTGCTCCTGCTCCTACTGGGAAGAATTATGCTGTACAGTAAAATGTACTACAAACCTACATTGGGTTTGGTAGCATATTGTCACAACTTGTGTAACTTGTTCCAATGCCCAAGTTGATGCAAGAGATACGAGGATGGATTTCCAGTTGGAAACCTTGTTCTGGATTGTGGAATTCCTTGTTTTCCAAATGCTCAGCTTCATATAGGCTGGTGTGGTATCCAAGCTATGTATTACCATAGCTTTGGCACTAAATCCTACGACACGCTTTACATATTCATGTATGACACAAACGCTTTCTCTTTTGCATTTATTTCCTATAGTGTCCATGGTGGTAGGGGAGTCGGGAGAATTATAATCACAACTAATTTGCTTTTTCTCCTTGAGTTTACATTGAATTGGTTTTTGTATGAAAAAAAAAAGCCTGTAATAATTATGAATTATGAAAAAATGTAATAGGGAAATGTTATGCTAATTAAAATGTCCATAGCTTTTCAAGGATGAATTTTCATTGGTATATTTGTTTATTTATTTATTTATTTATTTATTTATTTACTTATTTAATAATAATAATATTGATGTAATTTTGTTTTCCAGGACTCTCGTACCAATTCCATGCAAACATTGTATCTGGGTATCATTTTGCTCGGAAAAGTGCTTAAATCAGTCTTGGAACCTTTACCATAAATTTGAATGTAAGATTTTGGGAGCTTTGGCCAGTGCTGGAGTATCCATTACCTGTTACATGGCCTTACGTCTTGTGCTCCAGGTGACTTACTACATTTGTATATTATTAGTTATGCTGCTACGTTGATGATGATGTTGTGGATGGCTCAGCACTTTCTCCAAGTAAAGTTTTCATCAAAGCTTTGAAGTTCCCCGGCCTTCTTGTCAGAGTCCTTTGTATATAGCCGTTTTTGAGTGGCACGTGCATGTAAATGTATTTACATAGTTTTCTATTTACATAGACACAACTTGTCCGTGTAATTAGCCAATTCCTTTCGTTTGATGGAAGGTACACGGTGTACTATACCTACAGGCGAAAGTTATTGTTCGCTTAGACTAGCAAATTCCAATGAATAGATGAAAGAAACATAAAGTTGGAAGGAAACGGTGTAATTATTGGCCAAGTATATTGATCAGTGCAGTGGAGGAATCTAATGAATAATTAATAGTAGAGCGCTCTCCAGACTCACTCCCCGGACTACAAATGGAAACGAGAGGGAAATTTTTCTAAATTTCCACTTGATCTTTCACTTTTTTCACCATACTCCATAAGTCAAAGGGAGAGAAAAATAGAAAGGCTAAAAATTTCTAGATTCAGAATCCATACATTTTCTATGTCCAATGAGGTTTGGGTTACCCACGTATAATCCCTGGGCCCTGGAAATTCGCAGGAGTTTCAGTACGTGAGTCATGAAAAATTCCTATCAACCACTACCACCTACAGTGACCTCTCCCCGTCACAGGCTCCCTTGAAAAAGCACAAACAGCCCTTTTACATTGGAAGTGAGTCATCCCCTTAGCGTTATTTGCATTCCTAAAAAAGCGCCCTCTACTGAAGAATTTCCTTTACTAGAGCATCAAACTTTTTTCTCCTGCGCTTACACCCCTTCACCCCGCCTCATTAACTGAATGTCACTTCCATGGAGCGCACCTACTCTCCGAATTTAAAATCATGAAAATATGCAAATTTTTTCATAAAGCTAATATCTCTCAATGATAAAATATCTTCTTTTATTTATGCTACTCCAAGAGAGAGCCTACCTCTATAAAACATTAGTGCTCGGACCAATTCAGTTCGGTTCAACATTTTCAATTCGATTCAATTTCTGAGCGATTTGGTTCAATTCT